>PVHX01004400.1:0-126325 GCA_004024805.1 Geosciurus inauris
TTGTAAATCAGAATTTCATATGCAATGTTATGTATAACAAAGTAAGGCAACATACAAATCCTGTTTGCTCATTTCTGTGCACATACAGCCTCCTATCAGGGGTGAAGGTTGTAAATAAAAATAAACCACCAAAGGCTCATAAAATCCTGAGCTTGCAATATCCATATCCCAGGAAATACCTGAGAGCCTCTGAGTTGACATAGCTAAATGAGGATATTCCTCACCCAGAGACTTTGGCATGCCCTTTAAGGGGACAAGAGCATTAATCAGGAGTGAGACACACTAATTTAATTTCATGTTTTTACTTTTTACACTTAGTAAAATGAGTTGGATCATGAAGTTTAAAATTAGCCTCATGAATAGAAACACTCCAGGAGCTGAAGACTTGTAAATCTTATTTTTAAAAACTTCTTGTGTAGCACCAGCTCTTTTATTGATGGTGGGTTTTGTACACATGCCTGATCTTTGAGTTACTAAAAAATACCACTAGAAACTGCAATCCTAGGAACAATGGAATCCCTGGTGAAGTGTTTCCTCCCAGAAGAATAGTCAAATGTCAAACAGACAAAAGTAGGAAAAATTATGTCTCCAGACAGCTGCATTGGCAGTGCGATTTCAGAATGCACTATTTCATACTGTACACAAAGTCTGCTATCCATCAAGTATTCTACAAAAATACCATGTTGGTAAAGTAAAAAGATCATCGTTATTCACTGATCTTTCCTATCTCACAAACTAATGATAAATTTAAAAACTGCCCATTTTGAATACCTGTAACAGAGGTATTTTACATGCATATCTCCTATTTAATGCTATCATTTGTTCTATTTTAGAGTTGATAAACAAAATCATAAGCAAAATACAAAGATTTCTTCCAACACTCAGGCATTAAGCAGAAAAGTCTCGGTTTAAGCCCAATTTTGTCAGAGCTCCAAAGTCGTCTTTTCTCACAATGGTTGGCTCTCTTGGCAATTATAGCACATCACGATAATGCCTTGTTTGTCTACCTCCTTCTGCAAGTGTTGCAACGCTTTACAAAAGCATGCAACTGATTTCTCTCTATGCCCATGAGGTTAGTATATTATTACTCAAAGGCAGCCAGATGCACATATTCCATTGAAATTGAACCTATGTCTTAAGACTGTAAATGTAAAAGTGAATAGATTCCAAAAATAAAGGGAAACAGCAGGAGTCCAAAACTAGATTACCTCCTAACCTTATTCTTCATTTGATTCTGTGGGTTTGTGTTTGTGTATATAATTCTTTTTTAATCTAGAAATTATTTCTTTGGAATATTTTCTCCACATCTTCTATTACGTTTATAGCTCCCTACTCCAATATGTAAATAACATCCATCCCAAACAATCTAATTGCCCACAGAAGAGATACATTTGTTTCATACATAATTTTGTACAAAATACTGAGAAGGAAATACAAACTGCCCATTTTTCTGTAACCCCAAAAGGAGCCCTGTTAACTATTTTTGCATATGCTTTATAGTTATCTAGCTATCTCCATCTTTGTTATCTTCATCTAGTGGAATTTGTTTTCTTTTGTTTCCAACATTCAATCACTTTGTATGTATTATTTTATGGGTTGCTGAATTTCAACCCGGTACTGGTCTCCAGTCTGGTCAAAAGGATGAAGAAGGGTCTGAAGAAAGCAAAAAGAGGTAGTTTACTTTGGAGATAAAAAACAGGTGATGTTTCTCGAACAGTTTTAGACACCATGGTGCCAATTGTATTGTGTCAAGCTTCCTCCCCCTTAGATTTCAGGAGACCTGATAACCTTGCAAAGAAATCTGTGTAAGTGGAGAGGAATCAGGGATACTATGCATGGGGAGAAAAAGAAGTGACATGTTTGGAACAGTATGTAAAAAATGAAAGGCAAATACTCTTCCATGGTTTACTTCAGAATGAATTGGGAAAATTTCCTACCTGCTAAAGGTCTGTAATAATTGGTAGATAAAAGTATGGATGCATGAAGTTGGCAAAGGCACTCTTCCTTGGATGGGAGCTAAAGGCATGCCAGGGAGCAGTGAATAAGGATTCCATAGTTGAATGTTTCCATTTCTTTCTGGGTTGTGTGTGTGTGTGTGTGTGTGTGTGTAAATAGTCTACAAAAATTCCACCCACAGTTGTCAGCAAAGGACAAATCAAGAACATTGAGAGAAGGTGAGAGAAAAGGTGAAAACAAAACACACACACACACAATACCTATCTCATCCCAACTTCTTTCTACTGTAGATATTTACACATATTCATTCAACTGCAATCCCCACCACTATTCCAATCATGTATGTTATCATTCCTAGGCCACTGTTTGCATCTATCAGTCATTGTATCCTTTATTATAATTAAAATGCCATCTAGTAATGTTTTTCCCTTATCAAAATTGGAAAGCTAAGGTCTTTGTTACTGAAAAAACAAAGTAAACTTGAGAAAATGTTTTACAAATTTCTATGATGGGAATCTATTTGTCCTTCATTGTTCTATAAGAGTAGGTGTCTCATCATGCAAACTAATGAAAAAGAAAAATATTATGCATACTAATTTAGATAGTGACTAATAAGAAGGGTGAGCTTTAATATAATATATAGCTTGTCTAAAAATGAACAACTGGTCCTTAAATTTTCAAGCTTTATTTTGGTTTTATTTATTTATTTTTGTGTTGCTGTTTCTGTTTTTTTTTTTTTTTTTAACTTTTTTCCTACTTGTATTTTTTACTTAAATTTGAATTTTGCAATTCTCTTAGTCCCTACAGAATTCATTAACTTTTTATCTAGAGTAAAAAAGGGCCAATTTAGCTGTAGCAAGTGTTGGACAATTCTCATTTTGAGCACAAATAGCTAATTAACACCTGCAGTCTGGGTGTGTTTAAGTTAGTTTACTCTGCATGCTGCCAGGGAGGACAACCTAAGGATGCTTCTGATAGACTAAACATTTGCAAATAAGCCCTCTATTGCCTCCCATATTCATACAGTATAAAGCAAGTAGGGCTGGCTTGAAATACTTTACTTTTCCTTATTTATCATGACAAATATGTTAGGTTGGTACTATTTAAACACACTAACAGTCCACACATCTGTTATTTAAGATGCTAGCCATTTATATGATTGTGGTAAGGGGTGGCAGAGCAGCACAACTGAGATTACTTGGCATTTTATTAAGTACTTTCAACTCTATTTTTTACTCATTATGAATGATATTTTTCATTAGTTAGAAAATTTTATAAATTCCTACTTTAAATGGATTTTGTTTAGTGAATCTGTATTTTAAAATGGTAGTAACAGCAATTTTTTCTTACCGCGAATGAATAATGCATATGCATAGACCTCAAGATTACATTGAAGAATCAAGTACAATGTTAGATAACACATAGTAGTTTAAACTATTTTTACAAGTTAATGTAAAAACAAAAGATATTACATATGCTTTGTTCTGTAAAATAAGCTCAAGTGCTAATATTTAACTCTGAAATTCAGTATGTGCTATATAACACAAGTTTATATGTATTCAGTTTCAAATACAGAGTAAATGCCAACTTGTTTTACCACCGAAGTGAGTGAGCACCGCATTTTTATCTAAGAGTTAAAGGCAGTATTCAAAATATAATTTTCCTGGCTATAACTAGCATTTTCTTTTGCTTCCCAGTGATGGGAATCAGCATTCCACTAGAGCAGCTGGGCTTGTGTCTGCTTTACATAGACTGTTTCCTAGAGTCAGCACCAGACAAGTTCAAGTAACCTGTCTAAACCTTAAATCCTAAATCTATAATGAATAATTCACTATGTTATAATAATTCATCAAGACGCAATATTATTTGGTTGAAATTAAAATGTTTCATTGAATTAGAAATTCTCCTCAGGATCTAAAGATAAGCAGTGTTTTTGCACTGAAAGTTCACATAAGACTGTCTTTGCTAATAGAAGAAATTCAGGACTTAAGTATGATTTATTACTAGAACCTCCTTGTCAGCCACAAGTGCCTACCAGAATGGTCACCTTTCGAATGTAGGAGTCAGGGTTGTTTGGCTATGTAGTTTCATGGAGTAATTCACATTTTAGAGACCTCATGTAGAGAAGAGGGCAGGAACATAGAGAGCCTCCTTGCAAAGCTCTAGTCAGATGGAATGGTTATGCACATGATCTCCACAGGCAGTCTGCCAGAACAGTGACATAGGAATTTGGCTTATTCTTGTGTATATTTGCTCCCACCTGCTCTAGTACCCATCATGCCAGTGACTAGGTCTATACTATATCTAAACCCATACACCATGTTGAACTTACTAGCAAACAAAGTTCACATTAAAGGAAAAAATATCAATTCATATTGAAAACACATAAGAAAAACAAACTCTGAAAAGTATACATAAATTGAGAATCCCTTGCATAATCTGAATTTTGGTTGACTTAATATAAACTGCAGTAATCACAAAAGCTTTGGAGATAAAATCATAGGAAGAATGACTCTAGGATTCTGGCAGCCAGAGACGGTAGGTGGTTATCTGTCAGGCCTTCATCCAATCCAGGTGTGTGCATTTGTTTAACTGTTTACATATGTAGCCCTGGATCTTCCAAGAGAAAAATCTTACGGGGATTGTACTTTAAAACAACTCGGACACCCACCATCTCTCTGGGTAGCTGCCTCAGTTTCCCTCTTTGGAGTCTGAGTATCTATTTATCATATGCTGTATACATCCCTATAGTTAATCTTTGTGCTATAATTTTTCTTTGAGTCTCTTTCCCTGTTACACTTCTCATAGCACAAGGTTGATCTTTGTGTCCCCAAAGCCTAGCACAATACCTTGCCCGTAACAGTCTTTTGGCAATGGGTATGTGAATAAATGGATTCTAGTCTTGATGTCCCTTACTCCTGAAATCTCAGACATGGTCACACTGGCTCCCCTATTTCTGGTTACTCATACAGATATATTTAACTCTTTCTTTCAATAAGTAATTTCAGTCAGCCCTGATCCTTCATGCTCTATATATAGCTATTGAGAGAGGAATTTAAAATTTGAATGGCCCTATGCCTATGTCCTTTTGTGTGTCTTTTTGTTGTTCAGTTAGTGAACATTATTATTTTTATTGTTGTTAACTATTCTTTGAATCTGTACATTTTTCACAATCTACTATTCTCACCCACAAAAGTGTTTTTCAATTTCTTCTGATAATAACAGCACTGAGTAGTCAGAGTTTCTTAGGTTTCTCTATATTGATAAAATGATTTTCACCCTCCCTGTTTCCACAGGAAAGGGCACTAGGTTTGCTGAGCACATCAGGGAAACTTTTTCCACTCTCATCTATAGATTTCATATTACACAATTGCAGGGCATAAAGATTATATCTTGTTTCTGCTATTTTTAAAGCAGTATTTATAATCTGTCCTAAAGCAGAAAGGTATTGATTTTCTAAAAGGAAAAAAAAATGTCTAAAGGTACAGAAAACTGGAAGAGTCAGCAGTACATTGTCAACAGGAAGTAGAATATGCCAGGGCAAACGTGTGTACTGGGATCCACTTGCTTTGACAGCTTTCACTATTGGAGGGGTGTGCACTGCTTGGAAAACCGAGCTGGTTTAGTGGGAAAGCAAAGCAACCCTAGGAGCTCTGGAGCTCTTGGTGAGGTTCAGAATCTCTGGTTTCATTCTGATGGTTTCTGCTCTGAGTCTATAAAACACTGCTTTTCTGAGAGGAACTTAGAATTGATCAACCTTTCTAGAAGGGAAGTGGAATTAAGGCACTGCAGACATGTAGGGCAACACTATCCGCTTTACTTGGCCTATCTCCACATTCCCAGACCAGTTGGTTCTGGTCAAGGGGTTCATCACTAGAGTTTGAGGAGGTAGAAGAGGCTCATGTAAAAAGCCAGTGCTGAAGAGTTGCCCTGGGTATGGTTAACTTTTTATATGGGAACATTATACTTGTTCTTCTTTGATGGACATTTATTTCTACCATTTGTTAATTGAAAAAATTATAGCAATGAGATTTTTACATGTCTCCTGGAGCTCATACCCCAGGGTTTCTCTAGGACAGTATTTTTCAAACTATGATCTGTAACCCAGTAGTAGGTTGTGAAATTGGTTCACTGAGTTAAACCCAATATTCTTCAAAATTATTTTGAATAAAACAGAAAATATTGGATTTTATAACACATAGTAAGAATAAATATTTTCTAAAGCTTTTTGTGCTTGTATATGTGTACTATGCAGGTTTACCATTGATAACTATCAATAAGATACAACCATACAGGTATATTCTTAATGTGAGATTGCTATGTATTCTCTAGGATATGAGAATAAATAGTTTCTAAGAAAATATAAAATTGCTTTCCAAATTTGTTTTCAGAAAACTAAAATTTCTACAAGCAGTTTACAAGTTTCCATGTAGCCACAGTCTTTACGGAAGACCTTTAAATTTTTCCCAACGTGGTGGAGGCAAACTGGCAAATCCCTGTGATTTTAATATACATACCTTGATTACCAATCCTGTTCATCTAATATTTAAGACCATTAGGGTTTCTTGTTTTGAGAAATGCCTCTTTATATCTTTTCCCTTTTTATTCTTTTTGGTTTTATATAGTTTCGCTTATAAATTTCATGCATATCTTTTTGGGGTTTTTGTTTCCAAAATAAGATCTATTTTTTCAAATTATGGGTAAGTTTGCACTTCATCTATTACCTTTGATTAATAGAGTCATTGATTTTCATGTAGTTAAACTGATTTGTTTTCCTTTGTTTGTGAATTTTGTACATATTGAAGAATTCTTGCCCTACTTTAAGTCATAAAGCTATTGTTGTATGTTTTCTTCCTTTTTCTTAAATTTTACCATTCAGATTTAAAGTTTCATTTTATCTGAAATTGATTTTGGTGTGTGGTAGGCATCCAATTTCCATTTTTATAATGATAGACTTTTGTCCAAGAATCATTTATGGACCATTCCATTATATCTCCATTGATCTGTAATCAGTAGTCTAATTCCACATGTGTTAAAGTGTTTTGGACTTTTGACTCTAGTTCATTTATATTGTGTTAATTACTACAACAGTTTTTGTCTTAAAAAAATCTCACTAATATTTAAATCTTTGCTCTTCTATATAAATTTTAGGGGGTTATTTCTTTTAATTTTTAAAATTTGTTTTTTAAATAGACATGTACAAATTATACATATTTATGGGGTACCATGTGATGTTTTAATACGATGTTCAATCCAGAGTGAACATATGATTTCTATATTTATCATTCATTTGTCATTTATCATTTCCTTTTAGTAAGATTATTAAATTCCTTTCTTCTATCTTTTTGGAAATGTATAGTACATTACTGATATTTATAGTAATACTGCTGTGCAATGAAACAGCAGAACTTATTTCTTCAAACTGTAACTTAGTATCCATTGACCATCCTTTCCTCAACCAGTTCTCCTTGCTACACCCATATAAAATTTAAAAGTAGTTTGTAGGTTTCAAAAAAGTCCTTTTGAACATTTAATCAAATTTATCTGTAAATACTGTATATGTCATTGCTATTTTAAATGTGTTTTTATAAGTTGTATAATCTGTTCATTGTGGAATCCATATGTAGAAATATACTTGACTTTTATATTTGTATTTATTCTTATGCTTAGCCATTTTGATTTACTTTCTTATCCATATTTATATTTTGCCCAGAAGCTTCTGAAGGGTAACAATTACTTTACTTTACCTATTGACAATTTTCTTATTGATCTGGGTAGGATATTCAGAGTAAGTCACTTTGTCTTAGCCCTAACTTTAATTGTAATATAATTAAACATTTTACAATTAAATACAATGTTTGCTATAGGGTTTTTTTGTACATATCTTTATCAGCTTATGTGAGTATTTTTTCACTTAAAATTTTTAAAGCAAATTTAATCATGAACAGATATGGAGTACTATTGAGTAATTTTCTGCATTTATTGACATAAGCATATGTTTTTCTATAATGTATTTATATTGAATATAACTAATATATTTCCTATATGTCAATACATTAATATCTTTCTGGGAGAACACCAACCTGAGCATGATATATATTTAAGTTATTGTAGTAGTTTTGCCTGTTGTTGAAATGTTTGCATTTTCATTCATGAGTGAGTTTAGGCTGTACATTTAAATGAAACACTTATAACGGGTGATACCTGAATTGAGTTCTGAAGTCTTTTTATATCAATGAGTAGTTAGGAGGAGAAGTTTTTTCAGGATGAAGCAAATGTTAACTATGATTAGAAAACAAGTACCTATTTTTGAAGTGATATTTTTAAGTATCTTTATATTAAATATTCATTAACTTTGGAAATTTACAAGCACTTATATAATAATATAGTTGGTAAAAGTTAAGAATTAGGCAAAGTGATTTTGAATCCTGGGAGTTTGGCTTACTAATTCTATGTACTTGATAGTTTTAATTCCTTTCTTTTAGCCTCAGTTATCTTATCTGAAATATGGGCATAATAATTGAACCTACTTTATGAGAATCATATCATACATTTGAAGAGCTAAGACAGTTCTTGGTACCCCATTAATATTCAACAAATATGGCTTCCATTATTTCAGTTTTATTGAAGTGATTTTAATTATAAGTGAGTCAATATATATTTCTATTTTTAATTTTAAATTTGCTAAATTAAAATTTTTGTACTACTTTTATTCCAAATTTAGAGTATTTCTACTCTATTCTAAATTTACATTCATAGAAATTTTCAATTTCTTCATCATATTATAGAAGACGATTTAGATTTTATATGTTAGTTTGTCCATCAAACCTCTAAGTTATGTCAGTTGCTGGAAATGAGAGGAGGTTGATGGCTGTCCACTAGTAGAAATTATGAGGATGGTATAACAGGACCATAAAGGATTTCTAAAGTATCACCAACTTTAAACAACAATATACATGACACATTTGTATTTATCTAGCTTATTTTCTCCGAAAAGGATTTTGTCATCAGCCTCAGCAATGATTTCCACAATTATTATAACAATCAGCAATTATTATAAAATCTTCACACTTAGTTTAGAAGAAAAATTCCTACAAATAGTACACTTTAGTTACATAGTTTAAAGATTAAAGAATGATAATTTGATAGCTAGACAGCATGGATTCAGATATCAGTCTACCACTAAGGTAAGTGCTGAAATCGGTGCCGTGGTTTTCTTACCTGGACAGAGGATAATAATTATTTGTAAAGGGGAGAAATTGAGTTAATGTACTAAGAACTACACTAATCCATAGACAGCCTTTTATCTGTTATCTACCATTACCTTTATACTATACAAGTAAAAGGAGGCTAACTTTTGTTTAACTTTGCGGTATTACCTAATAACATATTTTTAGCATGCTAAAATGTCCTACTTAATTGATAATTTTTCTTTAGCCAACTCAAATCTCTTGTAATGTTATTTTAATCCCATCTTTTTTGTTTAGGCTTAGTATGTATTATGCCTAAAGATCAAATCATTAGGCCATTACATAGGAATCTTATCTCTAAACCAAACAAACTTCTTGATTTTCCCTTACAGTAATCAACATTTAAAAAAAAAAAACAATTTTTAATGTAATGATTATATCAAAATATTCCTTCATGGAATTCATAAATTGTATCTTTAATATTTCAAACTAATCAATACCTTCCAACTTGGAAATTCATCTTAGCAGTATCCAAATGAGTTATATAGCATCTTGCCAGAAGCAATTTATCTGTATCCATGTTAAAATACTATGGACAACACCATCATTATTACAAGTCAAATTTTTATCCTTAAACCCAAACATATATATTTTCAAATAAATGCACTGCACCAATCCCCAGTAAATATATTTTTAGAGGAAATGAAAGTCTGTTCAATAATACCCACGGGCACCTAATACCCTTGCATAATCATTCTGACTTGGTTGAGAAGAGTGGTTGTATGGACATTACCTACCTCATGGGAATGCTGTGAGGATTAGAGAAATATCTGAAAAATGATTTGAGCTTCTTCAGGAGAGATGTTATTAATATGAGATGGTATTTTTATTTGAATGAGTAGGAGATTGAAAGAGGATTATTTCCCGAATTGGAAGGGAGGCCTGGTGCTGAAGGAATCAAATGCTCCACCTTAAATAAGATGGATTACAGTGATATCAAAGGGACACTCTGCTGGTTCAAACCTGAGTGGCAAGAGAAAGGAAGCAGCTCTAATCCTCAATCCAGCCAGCTTTGGTTTTTTCTGAATAGATTCATTCTCAAGGAGAATAAAGAGGTAGCAATGGAGAATGTTTGGGGTCAAGACAGTGCATAGCTATTGAGCTAACATAGTTTACTTTCCCCAGTGTCACTCAAGATAGGATACACTGTAATGTGAAACTGCCCTGGAAGTGGGACGGAAGAGCACAGAAAAATTACAATTGAGCTAAATACATTTAAAGCAAATGCCATTATAGGAACTAAGAGTCTGTACTACCATGTCTCAGGAAATAGACACATAGATATTTAATGTGGATATAGGGACCCAACAGATACTAGTTGATTTTAGAGCAACTCTTCCTATACCTCCTCTTCCTATACCACCACCACCAAATTAAATAAACCAGCGGCATATTTGAATCTCATTAATCATTTTGGGTTGATTTGGTTATTTTCTTCAGTTTCTCCAGTAAAATATAAAAAATAGATATATATCCCATTATGTACACATATATGTATACACATTCACAAACACACACATATGCAGACACACACATACACATATGGCAGGAGAGATGGAGATTTATTGTAGAAATTCATTTATGCAATCATAGCAGTTGATTGAGATCCATAAGATGGTGCTGGGGTTGTAGCTCAGTGGTAGAGCGCTTGCCTCACACATGTGAGGCACTGGGTTCAATCCTCAGTGCCACATAAAAATAAATGAATAAAACAAAGGTATTGTGTCCATCTACAACTAAAAACAATTTAAAAAAAATCTGTTGTCAAAAAAAAAGACCTACAAGATGCCACCTACAAGCTGGAGAATAAGAAAAGCCAGCGGTATAATTCAGTCTGTAGGGGAGAGGCATTTTAAAGGCCCAAGAACCTAGAGCTCTGATGTGTCAGAGCAGCAAAATATGAGTATCAGGGCAGCAGAAATGAGTACCCCTGCTCAAAAAGAGAGAGAAATAATTTGACCTTCCTCTGTGCTCTCCTTCCTTTCAGACCCTCAGTGGATCAGATGAAGCTCTTCCACTTTGGTAAGGGCAAACCTTTCAAATGCTCATCACTTCCAGAAACACCCCTCACACACACTTGCAGAAACCATATTTAACAGTGCTCCAGATATCACTTAACTCAGTCCACTTCTCTCCTAAAACTTACCATCATAGTTGTTTTCTTCATTATCACTTTGATTGCTATTTTGCTGCTTTATTATATTTAATCATGGTTTTGCTGCATAATACATTCTAATGTTTAACATCTTTATTGCAAAAAACAACACAAGAATATGGTCATGTGGATACTGTTTGTTCATAATTCAAAGTTCAATCTATCTATAATGGAAAATAAAGAAAAATATATCCAGTTTGTAATAGGTACAACTATGATAATGACTCTTAGAAAGCTATTCGAAATTAATTTTACAGTTAATACAATTGGACTCTCAAAGCCTTTATGCAAAGATGAGAACTATGAAAACTTCAGCAAAATCTCAACTTCCCAAGGCTGAGTCAGGAGAGCAGTAATAGGTGAGGCATAGGATAGAAAGCTTGGGTTCTGGTGCAGGTTCAGAGCTTGGCTATATATTGGACAACTTACTCAAACTCTCTGAACCTCTGATTCTTCATCTACTTAATGGGAATAATTTAGTATCAGTCTTATATTTTCTTGTGTAGTCTAAAGAATTAATGCATGTAAATATTTAACATAGGACCTAGTATATTTTTAATATTCAAAATTAACTGTTGGTGCAACTGTCACTAGATGATCTTTAGTGTCTTTCATGAAATTTGAGAGAAATCAGGCCCACAAGCTTATAATATTAGTTCTTATAATTAAGGACCTGAGGAGGGAAAAAAAATACAAACACAAGTGTAATATCTGGAAGACACATTGTGAGAGAAATAGGTAATGTGCTTCCAGCCTCCAAAAAATTGTGTGAAACAGACAAGTTTCAAAGCCCAGTGTCTTCAATCCTTCTCACTGCTCCACTATGTCAGAAGGACAGTCAAAGGCCAGGCCATGTAACGCCTTATAAGGAAATGGTATAGAAGAGCTAAAGGACAAACAGAGGCAATGAGGCAAGCCAGAGATAAGCAGTGGCAGAAAGATGCCTTCATACCTAAGATACAGAGACAATGGGAGGATGGGACCAATACAGGGAGGTGATGTAATCACTGCTTAAGACACACCCCCAGCAGAACAGGGAGGGGCCTCCTCCTCTCTCTGCTAGTGCTTCTCATCTACTGAAACTAACCAGAAGCCAGCAGTCTGCAGGAGGTCAGCCACTGAAACAGAGAAGGTAGTCATGTTGATTATCATAGGAAAACTAAGAAATAGTTGACAATCTTAAAGCGTTTATTATATATTTAAAAATTAGTGCAAATCTTAAAAGTGCAGATTTACAGAAAGTAGAATTCCATTCAGCTATTACTCAGATTGAATTTTATTATGGTTTGATTTTTTTTGGCGGGGGGAAGAACAATGGGAATAATTTGGTATCAGTCTTATATTGTTTTGTGTACTACACATAGCTAACATCATTATTTGATTTGATCAATGTGATTCTTAGGTGCCAGTATCACAACTGAATAAAAGATTTTCAATATGTCTTGTTTAGATTTGCAATCCCCAAATTCCTACTTCAAGCTCTTGAAAATTCTCTTGACCTCAAACTTGATTTTTAGGGATGAAAACAAAAATAATAAATGAAGCATCTCTAGAATGTTCTTAACTTCTCACCTGCACTTTACCAGAGTAAAATCAACAATATGAACAAAAACAAAAAGTAGAACTAGAGATGAAGGATATGGTTAAAATACCCTTTGGAAAGCATCAAGAGCAGTTACCTCAAGTGATTGTTCAGGCTTTTAAATCTTTAATAGAGTGTGATAGCCAGCTCCAACTCTAGGATCTTCACAGGAGCTGAGAGTCCAGTTAAGGCCTCCCAATCCATTGTCACTGTGAACTTGGTCTTCTCTCTTGATAAATACTTTTACTTGTATTTAAAGTTAATTTGTTCTCTAATCACTATTTCAGCAGTTCTATCTCAATGTACCTTTGTAATTTTTAGTTAATGCCCTCTTTTGTAGATACACATTTATAATACACACCCCCATATATATGCACACACATATATACATATGCATATGTGTATATGCATGTATACATGCATATACACATGCATATACATGCATATACACATATGCATATATATATATATAGCTTACATGCAGAGAGGGGAAGAATGTTTTATATAGAGAATGAAAATAATTTAAATAAATATTTGCTTATAAGTTTCATATAAAATAATGCACACATATTAATGTTTCCATGGAACTTTTGAATAAAAATTTAAAAAAAAAATCTCTGGTGTTAGATAAAGGCCCTGCTGGCTGGTTAAGAACTCTTGTTCCAGATCATTTCATCTAAAAATACAAAGAGTGGAAAAACACACACACATGTCAATACATGTATATGTTCTTGAGTACATCCTTAAGGGAGAAAGTGTTTTAGAAATTATGGAATACATAGATGAAATTAACTTGGTCCTATTTCTCCAACAACTTAAACTCATAGCTATGCTTTTAAAAAGTACTGATGTTTGGCTATAAACCTAGAGTTTCTGATTTATTTGACCTGGTGTGAGTTCTGGACATCAATACTTAAAAAACGTCCCTAGATAATTCTAATATGTGGGCAAGTACAATAACCAAGATTGGTAAAAGTCAGTCTTTCTCAGATTTCAGTGTGAGTATGAAGCACTAGGGGACCTATTTGGGATGGGAGCCAGAGATTTTCTGTGTTTAACAAGATACCAGGTGATGCTGATGCTACTGGTCTGAGGGCCAAATTTTGTGTAGGACATAGATAAAGGCTTAGGGAGTTGTCAATGCTTATAGGAAAAAACTGTTCACTTGAGCTATACTCCGTCTGCAGTGAAGAACTCTTCACCTGGATACCACTATCTCTCTCTTCTAGAAAGAACCACACTATCCCTGACGGAGCTTGCTATGCTATTTTGGGTTTTCACCAGAAAGGCCCCAGTAATAATAAGCAACTTACACACCTTTTGTTGGTGTCTGTTGTGATGAGCTCTTCTGGGAAAAAATGTCATGAGAACTTGCCATAAATCTATTACATTTCTGTTCCCAAAATATCACCCTATAATGTTTTTAAGCAACACATTCGCACATTTTCTTCCTCAGGTACTTACCACTTAATATCAAATCAAAATGTACTGTGATGCTTTAAATTATCCTTTCCTGAGGTTTAAAGCAAAACCAAAATTACACAAAATCATTAAAAAAAAGATGAGTTCTAATATATTTCCAATGGAATATTAAAATTACTCATTTATTTATCAATGGTTATATAATTATTTATATGCTTAGATATAAAAAGTACATAAGACATTAGAAAAATAAAATTATATGGTAAATCTTTGATTAAAAGTCTATATTATTTTTATAGAATGTCAAAGCAAATAAATGTAGCCCAATTTTCTCCATTTCTACTTTTTCTCTTTTCTCTACAACTGTAAGTTTAAAAGTAAGTTTAAAAGTACATGTCAGAAATGCCCCCAAAATGTGTTGTAATTCCATTTCAATGTGACAGTACATTTCAGGAGAAACTGTTTCGGAGGTGATCTGGGATAGGTTACAATGCTAATCTCACAGCTGTCTCTGTAGCTATCCGTACTCATAAATCATGTGGTCTGTAATAAGAGAAGTAAGTTGGAGAGGTTAGAAATCTTAAGAAAATTGTGACAGAAGTGATAGATGATATGAAATGACTACATTCTAAAGATGTTATATAAGGGAATGTGTTGCATTTGAGATAAATGCCTCCTGGATTTTTTTTCTTTAATCAGAAGAATATTAGCAATGTGATAACATGGCATGCTTCAGCATCATTTGATAAACATTAACCATTTGTGTATTAAAGAGTTTTATATATGATCAAATTGCATCTGAATCTTCAGAAAATCTTATGGACCTTTCTGAATATTTTGGAGTTTTTTGAAGATATCTCATGTTCTCAAGTGTGTCTTTTGCAGTTGTTAAATATATTCCATTTCTTTACTGTCTGAATCCATTAAACAATCAGAATAATATTTCAACTATCATCTATGAAATAGAAATCCTGGAACTAGAACATTTTGATTCTGTACTGGACTCAAAGCAATGGAGTTGGTCACCCTGAGCAAATAAGCGTTGAATATCCTTACCTTAAAGCAAAGAGATCATAATGTTTATAAATTCTTGTAGCAAGAACACTGTTGTATTATTTCAGTTTTTGCAATATTTCAACTTTTGAACTGGTTAATTTGAATTTAAGAAGAAGATATTGTAATTCTTTAATGAATAGATAACAATATCAACTCCTTTACTTGCCCAATACTTTGGAATGTTAGCATGAAATTTACTTATTTTTAGTTCCAGTATTGTATATGGAGCTCCTGTGAACAACCTGTGGACGTATCAGTAAAGTGGATGTAGAACCAGGGACAACTCACTAAGGAATTCCTGCTATGCACATGTTTTTATTTATTGTCAGTACTTTATGATTTGATAAAGCACTTGTATATTACAATGGCTTAGTCAATCTTTTTTTTTTTTTGGTGTGTTGGGGGGTGGTAATGGAGATACCGGGGATTGAACTCGGACATTCAACCACTGAGCCACATCCCCAGCCCTATTTTGTATTTTATTTAGAGACAGGGTGTCACTGAGTTGCTTAGAGCCTCACTGTTGTTCAGGCTAGCTTTGAACTCATGATCCTCCTAACTTAGCCTCCGAAGCTGCTGAGATTACAGATGTGTGTCACTGCGCCCAGAGATTTAGTCAGTGTTTATGTTCTTTTGTTAATGCATGGACATACCATCTATTTTTTCCATGACTTTTCTCAATTTACATCACTGTGTAAAAGCTCAGTTTTATAACAAAATATTAAACCAATAATATATGTGTGACACTTAAAATATATTGTATTCAGAATAGCCTTTCCCCATTTTGTCTGAGTCCTTAAAATAACTGTTTTCTATTACTATTTAAAATGTTTAAAGACAGTGTATAAGTACACTGTCTTTCTGGAACAGGGAACCTGTATCAAATTGTATGGTATTTTTAGGACTGATAGATTTCAAGTTTTTCCCTAAGCTAATATGCTCTGATGATTGGCTGTTTTTTACCTTTTAGAATTTTTGTTGTTAATTTTGAGTAGACAATATTAATAGAAAAGTAACAAAGATTATAAGAAAATTCCTATATACCTCATATCCAGTTTTCCCTGTTATTAGTATTTTTCACTGGTATGATACATTCATTGTAACTAATGCTTAAAATGTATGTATGTATGATGATGATGATGTAGTACCAGAGGTTGAACTCAGGGGTGCTTAACCACTGAGCCACATCCCCAGTCCTTTTATATTTTTTTTTATTTTGAGACAGGGTCTCAATAAGTTTCTTAGGACCTCACTAAATTGCTGAGACTGACTTCAAGCTTGCAATTCTCTTACCTTGGTGGGGATTACAGGTGTGTCCCATTGAGCCTAACTAAGGATACATTATTATTATTGACTGTACTCCATACTTCATTCAGATTTCTGTGGTTTTCAACATCATGCTCTGTTTCTGTTCCAGGATCCCATCCAGGGCACCACATTAAGCTCATTGTCATGTTACTTAGGCTCCTCTTGGCTCTGACAGTTTCTCAGACTTCTCTTGTTTTTGATGACCTTCACAGTTTTGAAGAGTATTAGTCAAGTATTTTGTAGAATGCCCTTCAGTTGAGATTTGTCCAAGGTTTTTCTCATGATTAGACTGGGGTTATGAGTTCTTGTGAGGAAGATCACAGAGATAAATGCCATTCTCATCACATCGTATCAAGGGTATGTATATACTATCAGCATGACTTATCACCATTGAGGTTAACCTTGATCGTGAGACTTGAGGTAGTGTTTGTCAGGTGTTTTACTGTAAAGTTATTTTCCCCATTCTTCGCTATTCTCATTGAAAGAAAATCACTATGCACAGTCCTTCCTTAGGAAACTGGGAGTTATATACTTGACCTCCTTGAAAGCAGAATGTTTACATAAATTATTTTAAATTCTACATAGGAGACTTGTCTATTTTTCCCCATCTATTTATTTATTCAATCATTATACTTATATGAACTAATTATTATACTTATATGAACATTTATCGTATTCATCAGGTTATAATGCAATGCTACTTTTTATTTTATTGTTCAAATTGTTCTAGTTTGGGCTTCAGGAGCTCTCTCAGCTAACTCCTGTGTCTCCAACATACCTCATGGAGCTACTTTTAAGCAAGAATATAAATAATGCAAGCCTTTGAGTTCTGAGACATTTGGAACTTCAAATTTTCTCACAGTTTGAGTTTTGGATTTTAATTTTCTGTAGGAAATGAATGATGTTCTCAACACACTATGTTTGACATATAATTGTGCAACATACTAGCTATTTGGCCTTGACTGAATTATTTAACTCCCATGATCCTCAGTTTCTTCATTGTTAAAGTGAGAATACTTTTAGTTTGAACCACATAAAATTGCCAGTACCCTATAACTTTTGGCTATACCAAAACTAAACTGCTATTTATTTTTCAGACTAGGGGAGAGAATAGATCTTCAGTGCTAAAACCCATTTTCCCCTGTTAAATCTTTAAATCAGATGAAAAACTGATTTTATTAATACATTTATCAGTATTTAACCTTATTTTTAACTCTTCAAAGTCCAAATATTAAAAAAACAATAAAAACTCATGATCTGGTATTATATCAGATACTAAAACCAAGTTAATACTAGGTTCCCTAATACATTGAAATTTCTCATTCTTAAATTGAAACCAAGCCACTGAAAAGATTATATACCCTCAGAATAATGAGATACATTAGACAAAGTGACCCCAACCCATTACACGGAATGGAGGTTCTTTAAATGCAGCAAAGTATCTGGTTGTCCAACTCAAGTGGAACAAGTGAGATTACCTCCCTGCTTCAAATTAGATGGGCTTTGCATCTTTCTAAGTTTATTTTGTGGCAGTGACTAAAAATGTATTATATTCTTTAAGAAATCATACTAGGGAAGATTTTATATTTTGCATATAATTATGGCATGATCATCTAGGGCTCAAAGTGTTTCTTTCCTTTGTAGTGGGAGGTTTGTGAAGAAATCAAAACAAAACATAGGTCATATGATTTATTAGGATATAAATCAGAATAATTGGCCATCATAAGAAAAAGATTTGTGCATGCATTGCACATCCATGGCATATATTTTTCCTTTATCTTAGACTAGAATAGATTTTATAGTGGAAAAAAACCTCTGGTTTGTTTAGATACAAAAACTATCTTGATCTCACCAATAACAATGTGTTTGCTGAGCTGTTGATGCATTTCATTCCTATTTTCTTCCCCTACTTTTTGTTGACCTTCTGAAAAAGTGTTTTATTTTTTCTTTTAAGGAGACGCAAAATAAATGGAAATATTACTTTTAACAGAAAAAATAAATTGCTTGTGAATATTAAAATACCTTTTGTTAGAGAACACAGGATTGACCAATAACAAAAATAATTTGGAAAAAATGATTTTTAGAACATTTTCTATGCACTCTTTTGTCCTTCACCTTTCACCTTATCTACCTTGCAGAATAGGGAAATAACTTTTTTTTTGATTGATGAGAGATCAATAGGCATACAAAATATTCATCTCTTCCTTAATCTCCACTATTGAGATTTCCCTATTAAATAATCACCCTTTTGTATAAGTGTATTGTTTCTGTGGATCTCTATTAAATTGCAATTACACCTAGAGTGTTAACATGTAGAGCTACAATCACTTTACTAACAGCAGCCAAGGTGTTAATCTTAGCAGGCTCATTTCCCTCCCAGTCTTATTGCAAAAAACAGATCCCCTTCCCCCTCTTCTCCCTTTGGCCATGACTCTATATAGCTTTTCTTCTATTCACAAGCTAAATTTCTATGGGGAGTAATAAGCACACAGTGTCTCCACATTTCTCACTTCCTATTAACTTCTCAGCTTCTACTTTTCAGCTTTAGTCAAATGACAGTTATTCTACCAGAATAACTTTCTATTGTTTCAATCAGTATCATATTTTTAGTTTACATCTTACTTGAAAACTTCTGGACCTGCCCCCTCCTTTTTTTTCTTCTTAAAATCCTTTCATGAAAAATTTTTCTTTCTTTTTGTTATGTGCTCTCGCCCTCTCTTGATCTATTTCTCTCTCCTCTTCATTGAATCCTGTTCAGTTTCTGTTATGGTGAATTTTGTGTCGATATGGTCAGGTCATGCTATCCAGCATTTGGTCAAACATTATTCCAGATGTTTCTGCAAAGGTATTTTTTCAGATGAGATTAAAATTTTAACCAGTAGGCTTCAACTGAAGCAGAATTTTACTCACAATGTGGGTGGGCCTCATCCAATCAGTTTAAAACCCTAATAGCTAATGGGCTGACCTCTCCCAAAGGAACTTTTGTTTATGTCTGCAACCTTTGCACCTACCTGCTGCTTTTGGACTTACTAGCTTCTAAAATTACATGAAATAAAAATAAATACATTCCCTGAAATAAATCACACACCATGTTGGTCCTGTTTCTCAGGAGAATCTTGACTAATATAGTTTCATTTACCAGTTTCCCATTCTAGGCTCATTTCTTAAATAATTGAGTCTCCTAGGCCTCTATCTTTTGTTCTCTGGTATCTCACTCTACATAAGTGCATTGGCAAAATTTATCTTTTCCAGACACAATTTTCCAGTCCATAATTGTATTTTGAATTCTAAAGTCATGTTTCCTAACCTCCCAACTAATAGCAGCATACAGATATCCCAAAGGAAATTCAAAGTCTACACATACAGGTGTGCAGCCTTATTTTCTCTTTTCTTAACTTTTCCTTTATCAGAGAAATTTCATCTCTATTACTATAGTCATTATCAACCTTAGCCAAATATCTGAGTAACCTTTAGTTCCTAAGGCCTCACCTTTCCCGCAGCTGCATGTCCACACCCATGTCATTATCCCTCCCAGGGGAGAGCAAACTAGTTACCCAGTCCTCGTGTAGGTCTGCCTAAAATTTATTCTCTTTTCTGAATTTCTACTCTAGGGTCTGCTTTCAGATTCTTACCACACACAAATTAAATAAAATCCAGTCTGAATTTGGTCTTCTTTTTTATTAGTTTATTAAATTGCATTTCAAGTCATAGTATATATACAGAGCTCAGTTTTTCCATTTCTCTGGTTGCAAACCAGATAAAGTCACACCAATTGTGTCTTCATACATGCACCAAGGGTAGTGATGACGATCTCAATCAACCATCTTTACTATACCTATTCCCCTCCCCCCACCTTCCCCCTGCCACATGCAGAGTTCCTCCATTTCTCTTATGTTTCCCATTCCCACTCCCTTTATGTATCAGCATCCACTAATCAGAGAGAACATTTGGCATTTAGTTTTTTGGGATTGGCTTACTTCACTTAGCATAATGCTTTCCAATTCCATCCATTTGCCTGCAAATGTCATAATTTTATTCTCTTTTATTCCATTGTGTATATGTACCACAGTTTCTTTATCCATTCATCTATTGAAGGACATCTGGGTTGCTTCCACGGTTTTGCAATTGTGAATTGTGCTGCTATAAACATTGAAGTGGCTGCTTTACTGTAGTGTGCTGTTTTTAAGTCTTTAGGGTATAGGCCAAGGAGTGGGATAGCTGGGTCAAATGGTGGTTCCATTCCAAATTTTTTAAGCATTCTCCATACTGCTTTCAATCAAAACTACCCTCAGATTTCATCTCACCCCAGTCAGAATGGCAGCTATCCAAAATACCAGCAACAATAAATGCTGGCGAGGATGTGGAGAAAAAGGTACACTTAAACATCGCTGGTGGGATTGCAAACTGGTGCAACCAATCTGGAATTTGGTCTTCTTCTCAGAACTTACCTTCTTATTCCCTATACGCCACTGCATTTAACAATTGAAAATTATTCACAATTCCCTGAAATTTATTATTTTATACTACTGTGAGTTTATATATAATCTTCCCTATTCCTAAAACCACCATCACCACATTCTGTTTAGAAACTGTCTTCCCATTCTTCCTGATATTGTTTAAACACTCTTTCAATCCTTGATGTATTGATCACTCTGCATTACTCATGATCACTGTACTTTTCTACCTACATCTAAGGCTGCTGTGATTTCTACTTAAAAGTCGTTTGTTGCCAGGTCCTTGGCACATGCCTATAATCCCAGCACTTTGGGAGGCTGAGACAGGAGAATCGTGAGTTCAAAGCCAGCCTCAGCAATGGCCAGGCACTAAGCAACTCAGTGAGACCCTGTCTCTAAATAAATCATACACATAACACTCACACACAAAAAAAATAGGGCTGGGGATGTGGCTCAGTGGTCAAGTGCCCCTGAGTTCAATCCCTGGTACCAAAAACAGAAAAAAAAAAAAATGGTTTATCTATCTGCATCCCTGTTGCTTTGTAAGATTTGTAAGAAGAAATTTAAATTTTATTCATTTTTGTATCCCCACATTTCACAGACAGACATCCCTTCAGGGATGAAAAGGTTTAAATATATAAATGATCAAAAATCAAAAACATTTTAAAGATATGAAAAATTTAACCCTAAAATATGTAAATGAAATTGAAACTATTTTCATAAGTTTTAGAGAATATATTACCTATTCAGAAAGCAATAATTGTAGAAAAATTTAAAAGCAAAAGAGCTTTTAAAAAGATGGAGATTTAAAAATAACATTTTGAATTTTTAAATATAAAAATTTAGATTTACAATGAAGCTACTTACAAAATAGACTGAATAAAGCAAGATAGGCAGTACACCCTGTAGGAGCCAATATTGTGTTCAGTATACATGCAAGCATGCGTATATGTGCATAAGTAGTGGGCACCAATTTATTTCAATTGTACAAAGAGAACAAATACAACATGTTTTTCATGTAACTACATTTTGTGTTTCTATTCTGTTACCTTGCAGTTTAGGGCAATTGAGGCCAATTCAAAATGTTTTTAATAAATTCTAGATCTCTCTCTGAAAGCCACTCTACTTTCACCTTGGAATTGCATTTAAGTGTTAGAAGTAGGACTGTATTATTGTCATCCTCAACAATATTACTACTGTCCTAGTAGCCAACAGGATGCTGTCCTTTTAAAAACGCCTTGCATATATAAATTCATTTAATCCTCACAAATACTTGAAACAGGAAGTACTATTGTTATTGGCATTTTAGAGAAGAGAAAACAAAGTACAGAAAATTTAAGCAGTTTCTTCTTAAAATTTAAACAGGTAATAGATGGTGAAGTGCACAGGTCCATTCTGGAGTCAAATCCCTGAATCGCTGTAACATACTGAGTGGTTCCAAGACAGGTGACGAGTTTGCGATTTCATCCCCTGTATCTTCATAGAGCTTGTTTCCTCGGGTTCTTTTCAATCTTGGCTGTATATTTCTCATACCAACAGAGCAGTGTCATTTCATTTTTAGTTCTAAATAGGTGGTTAACTTGTCTGAACTCAAACTTCAAACCGTGATTGTTTTTTCAGTCTGCTCCTCTGTGCATCTCCTCTGTGCTTATGGAGTCGGGAGATCATTCAAGCATTTAGGCAAAGTTTACATTCAAATTTTTGCTTCACATTCTCTACGGATTCCTTGCCTCTGCAAAATCTCCTAAATTTCCATCTTCTCCAACTTTACTTCTGTCTGGTGACACCTCAATTCAAAAAAGCATTGACTTTCTGACACTTGGGTTGTGCATAGATAGGGAATGCTTTCCATTTAAAAAGCACCAAATGCACACAATTTCTCTCAGTGAAACAAAGTGCTTGAGAGATAAATATCTCTTTGGCATCTGCAGTCCCTCCTACTCTGGGCCCTCCAAGTCTTCTTCCCTGCAGACCCAGTTAGTAGTTTGCCTGAGGATTAAGCAGAGTTTTATACTCAGTTACAGGCGTCTGTTCTTTCTCTTCTCTCACTTCCAGAAATTTCCCCTTCCACTTCCAACATATCTTCATTGCTGTGTTCTCTTCTCCTTCTTAAGAAATGTAGGAAGGTGACATTTTTCTGCTGCCATAGACTTAGGTTTTAGGAAGCACTCTTGGCAAGAAAACTGGAAACATACTACACTTGTCCTTTCCACAGCCACTTTTCAAAGAAAAGTATACTCTTCATTGACTTCTGTCTGGTTTTAGATACTTTCCAGCCATTTTTCCAGGCTCAAACTCTTCACCACCTCAAGCCAAGATAGTAAGATTGTATGTACTTTTCTACTCAATGATCCTGAAGGCGAGAAAGCATGCACAAATAAAAACAATATGAAGTTGTAATTCCTACCACTTCCAGTTGCTGCTTTTCCAGAGCCTTTCCACTTCTGCATGCTTCCTGGGGCCTTTAGAAAATTTTCATCCAAATTTCATGTTATCTGTAAAAAATGTCTGCATATCCACTTCACTCTGCTGCTATTATTGGAAATTCTCCAAATGTGTTATTACATTAAGAAAAAGTACAGTCCACACAAAAGTTTAATATAGTTATGAATCGCTATGTTTTTGAAGCGAGGAAGTTTGGGAAGCTGTTTTATTTTACTTTGTCTTCAGGCATGAAAAGTCATAAAAAGAAAACTGGGTGTATCTTGACATTCAATGATATGAGCCTTTTAGTTAGGTAGGGTGATTTCAGGTCCTACTTTTTCAGGACAGTCTCCACTCATGCCTGATGTCCCAGTGTAATTACTTGCCCTTCACTCTCAAAAATAGTCTTCTAAATTTTATAGTTTATTAAAGTTTTAAACTTTATAAGAACAGGAGTCATATTAGATTAGAGTTGATCCTAATTGACTTCATCTAAATTTAATTACCTCTTTAAAGACCCTATACCCAAATCTGGCAACATTCTGAGGTACTGGAGTTTAGGGGTTATGGATTCAGAGGTGGATAATTCAGCCCATACTGTCATGAATAGCAATACTGTATCCGACACTGTCAGAGGGGCAACATTGGCACAATAGAGCAGCTCCAATAAGGAGCAGCATTTGATTTAATTCCCAATTATTGAGTGCTTATATAAGCCGGGTCCTTCTGCTGGGCGCCCTCAACACTAAGCTTTCTCTGCATTTGTCAAGGTGACCCCACCAGTAACATGCCGATGGCATTCCTGACCCTGTCATTCTTTCACACTCTCCATCGCTACCTCAGCTTCCACTTCCTGGATCCCAGCATTCATCTATGTGGTCAGTGAATGAAGACTACCAGAGCTACACCAAAGGCTTTTCCACAATGCAGTCCATGCCAGACCACATAACTAAAAAGTAATGTAGGGCCCAAGAATCTTCATTTTTCAAACTTTCCAAAAGATCCTGATGGCTTAATATCATCTACCACGATGAAGAATAAGACAGTAAATGATTTCAGGCAAAGAGAATGAGTCATTAAAGGTCTCTCTTCAGATGGGCCAATGATAGGCTCTGTAGATGCTTCTTACAAGACCAATGTGAACTCAAGTTACATAAGAAATTCAACATTGAGTTTACTTACAACCACCAGTGCTGTGGTAAGCCTCGAGCAGAGGGAAGCAGTCTTTATTCTAATAAGTTGAATGCCATTTGAGGAAGTTTTCATCTTACAAGGAAAAACAAAAATGACATGCTAAAAATATCTGGATAAACATTTTAAAGGCAGATTTTCTTAAACATACTTTCTTTAGAACCTAGAAAATGATACCGATTTTTTAACTTATACATCTTGACTCTGAATAAATATTTTTAAGCCTACCTAAATAACTGTGGCAATAGTGAAATCAGATTATTGTCCTGTAACAAGATAACGGAAATACAATAATAACCCCAACTGAATGGCTGACTTTTAAAATGTTAGCATTTTTCCTTAAGTGAAATTGACCTTGTCGCAAAGTATGTCGCAATACTCTCTTCCTGCTACGATGAAATATTGCTGCAAGAGTATTAACATTTATGTGGAAAGGTAAATGTTTTAAGGCCAGTGACTCTGTGACACATGCATGAAATTGTGGTTTGATGTGTATTATGGAGATTCAATAATTATTTCTGGATTAGGTCAATAAATTTGGAAAGATGGAAAAGGATTATAGAATGAGAGTCCTTTATGTTTTTAAAAATTGATCTAATGCCCTCTTTGACTAATTCATCCATGACAACCAAATTTGGCCCAGAGTTCCACACGCACAGCTTCCATTGACATCCATAGAATTTGTGCATGAGTTACTGAGGTTAGAATTAAGCCCTAAGGAAATAACTAAAGATTTTTGGTGAGATATACTTGTGTGATTAAATAAAATCATTTTTATGGGCTTTGTTTTCTTGTTTTCAGACTGTTCCTTATGAAGATAAATAGCCCAAGTACATTGAGGTTAATATTGCTTTTAAGCTATTTGTCTCCATTTGGGAACTAAATGCAAAGAAAAATGAATGTTTTACCTCTCAGAAGCTTGCTTCAGTTAAATGTTTCCACTAAATCCAGAGTCCAGCAAACTTCGCCAGTTTCCCAGGAATAGGCAGAAATCATCTCCAAATATTTTGGAAAACAGCAGCTTATTAATGATGTACCTATTTATCCGATTCTCTACCACTACAGTGAAACCTGCTTCCTCTGTAAAAATAAGGAACACATAACATTATTTGTCCCCAAGTAAATAGATGACAAGCACTTTCTAAAGAGTGCAAACTAAAAATGTAAGTTTTGAAACACAATCATATTTGATATGTTAGAAAAAATATAAAACTAAGTTAACATTGAGTGACTGTTTTCAATTTGTTTTTTATGGATACACAAAAATGCTCAGTTTATAGAAAAGGAGTTACAGGGAACTAAATGATGTGGATTCAGCACTGTGCTAGCACTTTATATTCGTAATCCCCGTTTACTCAAATTTGCTCAATATTGCAGATGAAGAACTGTAAAAATGGGTTAACAAATTTGTCAGAATTCAAAATCTAGTTATTTGCCATATTTAATGTACAAGGACACTTTATAATTAAATTAAAAAATAATTCAGAGAAACAGTTCATAATATTGAATTTCAGATGGATTCATAATTCAAAATGAATCTTAGGGACACAAACATAAATAAATGTACTATTTGCCAGTCCTCTCTTGGTATGATAAATTTCTCTCTCCTGAAGGATTTAAATTAGAAAAATTTAAATTTAGGAAAAATTAGAAATGATGTTTTATACACACACACACACACACACACATATGCACACACACACACACATATATATGTATAATATAAAACAATAGCTATCTCAAATATAAACAGATGAGGAAAAAATTGATGTGGTGTCATGGTTTACTTTCTACAGTACACTGTATATCATATGGAGGGTTCATAAAAATATTCCTAATAAAAAAATTGTAATAAATTTCAAAATGAGTTGGCATTTCTAATTTATAAAATGATCAATTTTAAAATTTAAAAAATATATAAATTATTCATTTTCATTCATATTATTTTAAATTCAACATTATTTTATCATAAGTAATTTGGTTCAGTTGTTTAAAAACTACCTCCAGAAATAAAAATAGGCTTGAGTTAGGTAGATGTTTAATCCTCTTAAATAAAGGAAGTTCTTAGACTGGAATTCAAGGAAAAGTGTGGTGACCCTGAGGTTTTTGGAGATCCAGGATCCTTGTAATTTTTGCTTCATTAGCTCATATGTGGATTCTACAGAGTTATTCACCAGCTAAGACAGCTGCTAGAACTCTAGCTATCACTCCATATTACAGGCAGCAGGAAAGACGATTGTAGGAAGGACAGCAGAACACTCTTCCAACCAGTCCATTTTCCTTTAAGTACCTTCCCTGGAAATTTTTTATAATATTAATTGGCCAAGGTTTAACTTCAAATCTACTGCTAGCTACATGTAGCCCACGAGGGCACTATGAGAAATTATTTCAGTGGTGGGTTTAAAACTCATATTATGTTCCTTGAAAAAGGAGAGAATGAGTCCTTTGTGGCAACTATCAGGGAACTGCAATTGTTTAGTAAATACTGAAAATCTCTCAGGTGCTAAGCAGCTTGCTAGGACCTGGAACCCATAAATTAAAAAGTCTGTTTCCTACATTCTAATACTTTATAGAATATTCAGAAGAGGGAAATAAAAAACATGTATGGCTCATGAAGAGAATACAAAAATTGGTCAATAGTTACTAAAATATTTACATATTTTGACCTTTTTTTTGTTACCAGGAATTGAACTCATGGGTACTCGAACCCTGGGTCACATCCCCAGCCCTATTTTGTGTTTTTATTGAGAGACAGGGTCTCACTGAGTTGCTTAGTGCCTTGCTGTTGCTGAAGTTGGCTTTGAACTTAGGATTCTCCTGTCTCAGCCTCCCAAAGTGCTGGGATTGCAGCACTCTACCAACTGAGCTATATCCCCAGCACCCTCTCCCTGAGTGACTCATAAGCAAATAATTAAAAATGAAAAATAAATAAGCAAATGTATTGCCACATGGTTTATGATGACAAAATATCACTATAAATTAAACAAGTAAATCTGGGCAAATGTACTTGAACATTATGCAACTGCTAAAAATTTTTAAAACCTTGAGCCTATATATGACTCCATAGATTAGAAAAATATTTTCAGAAATATTTGACAGATGTAAGATTAATATGTGGACATTATAATGTTAACTGGAAAAGCAAGATATTTCTATATTTTCATGTAATAATTCAAAAACTGTGTATGTGGACTAGGAGTGTATCTCAGTGGTAGAGTGTTTCTCTAGCAGCACAGGAAAAAGAAAATTGTGCATCTATGGCCAAGGACTGGAATAATATCAGGAAAAGGGAAAGCAGTTACATTTATCATGGTGAAAATAACTTGAGTGAGTTTTTTATTATTTGAACCTGTGTTGTTGTTGGTTCAATTTCTTCACTTTGTTAAGCATGTACATTATGTCATCTCTTTATTTAGAGTTTTGCTGTTTGAAGTTTGTGTTTTCTTCTTTCTGATTATCCAGGTTCCTTTCTAATAATCTTAGATATGTTAATCAGTTCAATAAATCCTGATCCCATATTTCTACTTGAGACCTCAGCTGTCTGATAGGGCTCAACAAAACCTTTCTCATCCTTCAGAGTGAATATACCTTTGGCTTTCACTTATTCACTGAAGTTAATATTGACTACAAATTCATGATTGATTAATATAGAAATAAAGAAGATATTGTAATTTTTAGGGGAAAAAATGGAAAAAGTCTTTCTTTCTTTTGATGAATTTGTACTTGCCTCTTTTCACTCCTTTTACCCCAAATTATAATCAACTTTCTTTCATGTCCTTGGTAACTGGAAAACTTTGATGGCTATTCTAAATCAAAGTAAGTTCATAAAGAAATCCATAAACATTTATTGAGTTCCTTCAAGCAGAAGTCATTTGTCCTTCTTGAATGGAAGTAAGGATGGAGAGAGAGAGAGAGGGAGAGAGGGAGGAAGAAAGGGAGGGAGGGAGAGAACAGGCGCTGGGTATATCTCAGTGGTAGAGCATGTATCAAGCATGAATGAGGCCAGGGTGTGATCCATTCCCAGCACTATGGAAAAAGTGGAAATGTATCTCCTAAATTTTCCTTCAATTTCACTGTCTCCTTCCTTTTTTCCTTCTAATTTGTCCTTAAAATAGAAGTCATATGTCCTGCTGGACATAGAACTAGACTTTACTCTTCCATAACTCTTAGCAGAACAAGTTTCAAATATTTATTTCCATATCCCACCAACCTGGGCATAGGCTGAGAACAGGAGGGGTATCTTTTTGCATTCCTAACTTGCAGCATGAGATTGGCATATGTTAGAAACTCAATAAATGTTTATGAAGTTTTTTTGAACTTACTTTAATCCACGATAACTATCAATTTCCAGTAACTGAGTACATGAAAGAAAGTTGATAATAATTTGAGGCTACTGTGATATGAGTCAAGCACTTGGAGAAAAGAAGCACTTTTTCCATTTTTCTTTTCTTAAAGCATAATCTCTTTTTCCATATTAACAATCAATAATGAACTTACAGTCAAAATTAGCTGAAGAATGGGTATTTTTAAAGGATTTTATTTCATAAAAATCAATAATACCTGGATTGTTATTAGCAATACTGTTAAAAAATATATATAACATTATGTAGGCAAGGTAGGATTTGGAGTAAGAGATTCAGAAAAATCCTATGACTACTTTTAGGCAATTAATAGCCTAGATATTATGACTTTTTATAAGCAGCATACAGAACATTTTATTTGATATTTAAATATATGTCTATCCATATTGTAACTCTCTCCTTAAATTACATCATAGCATTTTATGCATCAAATAATAAATTTAAGACTATATAACCATTGAGCTCTTATGCGTATCTAGAAAACATGTTTCCAAGAAATGTTTGGTAAAAGAGGATATAAAATCAGAACATTTAGGGTCTGGGTTATGGCTCACTGGTAGAGCACTTGCCTAGCATGTGTGAGGCACTGGGTTCGATTCTTAGCAACACATATAAATAAATAAAATAATGGTCCATGGAGCACTAAAACATGTTTAAAAAAAATCAGAACATTTAAATGTCAGTTTATAAATGTCCACCTATGAATTTATGCTCCCTTTTCTTAACATAATTTAAATATTTTTCAACCATTTGAGAAAAAGATAAATTTATTGTGCTCATCATATAAACTTTTTTCTTTCTTTCTTTCTTTTTTTTTTTTTTGGTCCTTAAGCAACATTTGATATTTAGATCAAGTTAAAAGATTGGAAAGGTAATTTACCAGTAACTAATTCTCCTCTTCTAAGTTGATAGGTTCTTCTTCACTAATTGGCCCCTCAAGGTACTTTGACATGTACAGAGTTAGTAGAAGACAGGTAAGCCTTGCTCCTCCCAGAGAAACTAGCCACAGACTGCAGCTCCCATAATGTCAGTAGCAAACAGGCCTGATTATTGTCATCACTTTAATCTCATCATTTCAGATAAGCAATTGCCTTTTCAGAAAAGTTTTTCATCTATGCTTAGGATGAGCAATGAAGAATTATGAAAAAATTTTAAGATGCCTCTGCATTATTAAAAGGTATCTGGCCTATCCTGTATAGCCTATTTCACCAAGGCAGAAAGCAATCTTCTAAGATGATTTAATTCTTTATTTACATTCACTTGGACCATTGGGCTTGATTCACATTGTTGTCAAATTCTAATCATAGTCAATATTCTTGTCTTCAGAATTTTCAAAGAATGTACTCACAGAAAACTTGGTTCCCATGTTGACTAATGTATGCTCTCATTATTAATACAACCCAGTCTGGGTGTAAGGAAAACAGTTCAAAGTTTATATTTATGCTGAAAATAGAAACATTTTAAAGGTGTGCACCATTCAGATGTTACTATGGTAAGAAAGCATTTGTGTGACAGCAGAAAGAGCCTCATGTTTGCTGTTACAGGCTGGTTTAAAATCATTTCCAAGTTATTACAAGGTTTATTTCTGTCTTCAGAAATTATTTTTAAGTGTTAGGTGTGCTTATTACATTTTCCCTCTCACTATTTAGGGGTATTTTTATTATGAACTATGCAATATTATTCACAATGAATAGTACTAACAGTCTATGAAAAGCTGCAGACACTGTCCTCCCAAATTCTGTGCGTCTCCTTGCAATACTCTGTCAGCCTTTGTTCCTCTTGTTTACCACAGGAGACCCTGAGAGATGTGGCAGACTTGCATTGTGCCATCATTTTAGTTGGGGCTAGATTTTTAAGCACATTTCTTTAATCAGGGTCCTTAAAGAAATAAAAATTGGACTTGAATGTAACCAAGGACAGTCTTCCTCAATTGTAAATATTCTTTTGAAGGAATGTATTAAGAGATCTAGTCAGGACCATTTCTTGCTTCTCAAAAAGGAAGAACACAAAAGAACAAATGGACCTAAGATGGTTGCCACTGTTCCACTTATTTCGTCAATATGGGGCAAACTCTAGATGGTATTTAAATGCATCCCTTTCCATCACTTAAGTGTCTTCACTTTTTTGTATTATTTCGCAGTGTCCCCTACTCTGAAAAAGCCCATTCCCTCACCCACCTTCCACATTATATCCTGGCTTACTAGAAACCCTAACTTCAGAAGCCTGAATCCTACAGGCGTCCAGATCTTGAGCCAAAGTCTTCCTGAATCCACTCTGAAACTCCTAACCTGATAAAATCTTCCAGTTTAAAACAATTATTCATATAATTTTGATAGACTTGAATTTCCAGAATTGCTTTATTCACCTTCCAAGAAAACTATTTTTAGTCATTTTCTTCTATCATCACATTACACATTAAATAGAAAACAATTAGTAATGTTTCCATCTTAGGATTGAAAAGGAAGAGGAACGTGTATGTGTTGAAGTTAAGTTTTAAAGCTTCTAGTGATAAATGGATGATAGATTACAGGAAAGAATTCATGAGTCATTTCCTGAATATGTTAAAATATCTTAAACTAGCCCCCCTCTTAGTAAGCATCCTGTTGGCATTAATGAGTTTGGACTCCTCTTTAAGTCTACTCAGTATCTTCATACACAGTACCCCTCACACACAGTTAGCAGTTTTCTTATCTCAGGAGGGGGGAAAAAGTTGCCACAAAATCCACAAACATCTCTATGCCTGTCCTGTTCACCTCCCCAAGTTCTCATCCAAGAGAAACTGGGTGGCACCATCTTGTACCTAGAATCTCATTCCTTCTTGCCATATAAAAAAGCTTGGTTTAGCTCCCAGTTCCTCCACCCTGAGTCTTCATGCTTCTTCCTCCCTAGTGACCCTTTCCTGTCAGCCTTCACATATTCCAAAAATCAATTCTTAAATCTAGAATAATGCATAAATATCAAACTGTCACAGAAACCCTGGGAGATAGCAAAGCAGATTTTATGCATAAAGTACATAGGATTCAAAGTGACTTACCAAAGACTACACAATAACTAAAGGACCGTTGAGAATAGAACACAGATCTTCCTGCCTTTTCCCCAATATTATTTATAAGTCAGTGTCTAGTTGTTGGAATATTGCTGAAATTCAGGAATAAACTGTGTTTCATGAAAGGTGAAGCAAAAATGTAAAATTACTAAGGAAGGGAAAATTCATTGTTGGTACCAGTTACAGTGTGCTTAGTATTGTCTGACCTCTGTCCTAAAGGAGCTGGAAAATGAAATGTAATATGGAAAACTTCATTTAATTTGCATTTTAAAAATGAGAACATTCTCAGAAACATTTTAGTAATTAAAACACTAATATTGGGGCTGGGATTGTAGCTCAGTGGTAGAGCGCTTGCCTCGCATGCGTGAGGCCCTGGGTTCGATCCTCAGCACTATATACAAAGCAATAAAATAAAGACATTGTGTCCATGTACAACTAAAAAAAAATATTAAAAAAAATTTAAAAAATTTAAAAAAAAAAACCACTAATATTTTCCTTTCTTTATCTGATTTTCAACTACTTAATTGCTTCATTTTTCAGGGCAAATCAAAATTGAGTATTTCTTCTGTTACCCTTAGTCCTGGTGAATACTTTGCAATATGTATAGCAATGTAAAACATTTACATATTTGGAATATAATTTCCAAACTAACACTTTGGGATTTATAATTTCTATTACTCACTGAATTACCTTTTTAAAATCATTTTTACCACATTCTGTAAACTGTCTTCTTCTCATTCTTTTCTCAATCCTCTTATTTCTTCTTCTCTGCTGCATGAAGTATGGTTTTTCTTATCTCTTTTCAATTTTGATCTTGGAGTAGGATCTCTTTTCTCCCTTTGCAAGTTTAGTCAAGATCTTCTTAACTAGATTTTTGAATTTAGCTCGATTTATATAGGGCTGCAACTTATTTTAAAGTATTATCTATTATATTAATTCCACTTTCAATAATATCTTTGCCTGGAAATTGTATGTCTCCAATATGCAAAATTGTGCAAATATATTGATTAAGCTAGATGACCATTTAAAGGGCTATATTTTATAAGATTATTATTGTGTTTTACCTCCTGTATAAAGGAAAACATTTTTTCATAATATTATGGTTTATACATGAGGTATATTTCAAAAGCTCATATGTAAGATAATGCAAGAAAGTTCAGTGAAATGACTGGGTGATGAGATCCTTAGCCTAATCAGTGCATTAATCAAGATTAACTGGGTGGTAACTATAGGCAGATAGGGTGTATCTGGAAGAAGTGGGCCACTGAGGGTATGGCTTTGGGGAATATATTTTGTGCTTGGTGAGAGAAATCTCTACTTCCTGGTGGCCATATTCCTCCACCACACTCTTCTGCCTTGATGTTCTGCCTTCCTTTGGGCTCAGAGCAATGGAACAGATCATCAATGAACTGAGATCTCTAAAACTGTGAGCCCCAAATAAATATTTCTTCCTAAAAAAAAAATATATATACACACACACACACGCACGCACATATCTGTTAAGGCTAACTTATATGTGAAAAGAATTAATAAAATGGTAGAAAATTGCTAAATAAAATGATCGAAGATGTTCTGTACAAAGTAGGATTACAAATACATAAAACAATATACATACAAGGAACACTTGAAATCATGTGTTCTAAATTTCTCATGTTTATAAAACCAAGATCCAGAGAGACTAAATAATTTACATGAGGCTACACAACAGTGCTAGTACTAATTGTCCCAGATAGTGCAACTCCAAGTTAATACCATTTCCAGCTCTCCGGGCATTTTAAGGACATCATTCACTAAAATAATGAAAGTTTATAGGATGGTGGTTTCAATGCCAAAGAAGGCTTAGGGCTTATAGCAAATAGAAAATATTTCTAACAAAAGAGCAATACATATGATAATTAGATTATGTCTCTTTAGTGGAAATAAAGTAGAGGAATTTATTTCCATAATTTTGAATATTGGCAATCAAATGGCTCTGACCAGTCTACCCACATGGCGCCAGTCAGAACAGGAGTCATCTGGCCACAGTTTCAGCTACTTTAAGCAAGACCCTTTTTGGTGGCCATAGACACCCTCAGTGGTCTAGTTGCAATGCTAATGGCAGGTGAACACAGGATGTTTTCTAAAGGCTGAGGGGGGATATAACATTGGACTCAGCAAGGTAGTCATTTCTGTTTTCATACATGCTCCTGATGAACTCATCAAAACAGAAAAAAACTTCATGTAGAACAAATTTCTGATCTTTGTGAAAACAGGCATTTACCTTCTGACTGGTTCAGTTGAACTATAACCTTAGCAACTGCAGTCTGAATGCAGTCAGGAAAAAAAACAAGAGCGAAAACTTGCCTTTCCCAGTCATGGATGACAAAGGATTCCAGGCAGTTTATTCAGTTCTGTCAAAATGATCACTGGACTACTAGCTCGCTCAGCCCTTACATGGAGACCTGAGGTTCTGGTCATCCATTCATTCTCATTCTCTCATCTGTGACTTTGCAAAGTGTGTTCATCTGTTTGGGATTTTTTTTTAAAAAATTTAATTATTTTATTTTTTATTTAGCTTTTTATTTTATTTTTTATTTAGTAATTATTTAACCCAAATGATGGCTTAGATTTGATTGTAATAGTGAACTATTTCTGTCAGGTAATTGCAATTTTGAAGATAGTGTATTTTGGCATTTATAATAATGAAGAGAAATGCTTTTTATCTCACTTCAGTTTGGTTCAAATGTGAACAGAATTGATAAAATGCAGGATGTTTATAAAGTATTCATACCACATTAAAATCTTAATAGCTTTGAATGAAGACCTAATAGAAGAAAACTGAAAGTATGACATAGAGCCATGTTTTATTGAGTTTTAATGCTGGCATTGATTTTTTGATATTTTAAAAATATTTATAGTATATCATTTCAGAATTGTAATGTTGCTGATCTTCCTTTAGTAGAATATGTTATAAAAATACATGAAGATACTTATTACATTGCTAATTATGACAAATTGACATTTCATGTAAGTACATATACACATATTTATAAAATGTCAATTTTAAAACAACACAGATACAAAATTCAATGCTCTTGGTCATAATTACACAAAAACAGTATGTTAATGAGAACAAGCTAGGCATCTAGCATTTTATACTTATTAACCCATTTAGTCTTCATAAGGCATTCATAGGATAATGTTATTTACCCCATTTACACAGATAAGAATACAAAAGAAAGAAGTTACCCAGTTAGCAAGTTGAGGATTTAGAGTTCCTACCCTTTACCACTGCATACACAGAAAGCAACTGAATGATACACATAAGATTCAGTGTACATTAGCCTGGTGGGAATCGAGTTTTACTTTGGTCTTATTTGTAAATTGTTTACCAGAGTCATGAACTGCTTGAAAAATAAAACCTGTTTTGTTTAATATTAATTTGAATAGACAAAACTTCTTCAGATATTTCAAACAAAGGGGATATATTAGTTTTCTGGGTCGCTCTAACAAATTCCCACAAACCGAGTGGCTTAAAGCAAGAGAAATTTATTCTCACCATTCTGAAGGCTAAAATATCTGAAATCAAGTTAATAGAGCCACACTGTCTCTTGAGACTCTAGGAATCCCCCTTTGCCTCTTTCTGATTTCTAGTGCTTGTCAGCAATTTATGAGCCCTCCCTGGTTTGTAGATGCATCATTTGGATCTCTACTTCTATTTTCACATGATATTTTCCAAACTTCCCTTTTTATACAATGATACTGGTTGTTGAATTTAAGGTCCCATCCTAATCCAGTATGACCTCATCAAAAAAGTACTTACATTTGCGACCTCATGTCCAAATAATGTCACATTTACAGGTTTTAGGTCGACATGAATTTTGGCACTGCACCATTCAACCCAGCATGAAAGTGAGGTTTAATATGCAAAATCGGTTAAGGAAATGTTAAAGGAACCCTCTCATCACCAAGGCAATTCCAAAAACTGCTACTGATTTGTATCCAAACTGCCATTAGCAGAAGCAAATCATAAATTCCAAGGCAGGTAATGCCTCCAGAGACTAGCCAATCATATCATGATGGGTTTTCACTCTGGGACTCCATCCCTTTGATTTTGTCTATTGGCCTATGAGTGTCTTAGTTAACATCACTGTATGCATCACAACATTGCTGCTGACATCGTTACTATTCTGAAGCAAAGTGAGTGTAAGGGGAGATGGCCAGCATCTCCTTTGGGGGATTCTTCTTCCTGCCGAGGAGGATGGAAGCCACCTGAGAAATTAAAGTCTAGAATAATTAGTAAAGAACAAAGACAAAGTCAGAAAGATAGTTTCAAAAGTTGGAGCCCCTGATAGATCCAGTCCACATGGGAGCTGGAGCTAGACAACAAGAAAATGGCTCTGGGGGTACATCAAAGGCAGGGATAAGGTTTCAAGAGGGGAGTCTCGCTTGGTGATGTCTTGCAGTCAGCAGGTTGATTGGCATCTTGGCAGGTCACACCCATCTCAGAGGGGCTGTACGGCTACAGCAGATCAGCCCATCTTCAGTGCTGTGTGGGATCTTTGGCAGAGCCGAGGGAGAAGTTCACCTGCATCAGGTGCTCTTATCCCTGTGGCGGTGCCACGGGAGGTCCCAATGCCAGACCTATCCCCTCACTGGCTGTGATGCTGATAGTCCACATACAGCCCACAGATGGCTCTCTACATGAGTGGACCCAGTTTTCAGTAATAAATAGTGCATCAGTGATGGGCCCTTAAAATATACAGAATATACACCATTGTAATAGAAAAGAATTTAATACAGGAATTTGTCACAAAAATTTTAGGAAAACTTGAAGAAAGTGGAGGAATGATAAATTCAGAGAACAGCTACCCCTATTCTCTAGGCTAGAAAAGTAAAAGAAAACAGCTCAGAGTCCTCAAGTCTGGACTCTATAGACACTGCTAGTGGGGCCATGTTTTCCAGGCTTTGACTGCTGTGATAACAGCAGGAACACAAAGCTTATACTTGTGTGTTTGTTCCTGAAGCTGATATTGATGCTGCTGCTACTATTACTGCTTCTATAGCAGCTCTTAAAAATAAGTAAAAACCAACAGAGAACATATCCTTGCAATGTTATAGAATTTCTTTGCCTTGGAATTATTACAATTATGATTTTCCAGCAATATTATTTTCTAGTGAAGTACAAATTATGTTAATGAGTTGGAGAAGCAAACTGAATGACATACCTTTAAATTGTTGTGGTTATGTTGAGCCTGATATTTGAAGAGCTTTATATTCAACTAAGTTATATGTTTTTGTAAGAATGTTTACTATTTTCTATGGATTATTCCTCTAGAGCTATTTGCATTGAATTTATGGATTTATGCCATGCTATTTTTAGTATTACATTTTTAACTTTTATCATTTAGAACTCAATGTGTTTTCCTTCAAATCTAAGGCTAATAGTATAAAAGATGTCAGCAAACTTTTTCTGTAAGGAGATAGCAAATATTTTTGACTTTGTCAACCATGTTATTTCTGTTAGAATCACTTAACTGTGCTATTGCAGTATGAAAGCAGGTACAGACAACATGTTAACAAATGCTCCAGTAAAACTCTTACAAAATAGGCTATAAGCTGGATTTTGCCCATGGGTCAGAGTTTGCCTATACCTCATCTAATAGAAATACTTTAGCAATACTCCTTCTGATTTCTACTGTCTGATGAATCCACATATGCTATAGAAAGAACAAGATTTTAAAGGGAACATTCTTTAATTTGGTGATATCTTCATTGATAGTTAATATTATCATAAAACCTAGATTAAGAAGAAATGCCACTACACTACTGCACTGTGATAAGTAATTTACATAATTATTTTAATTAATCATTCAATGCACTATGAAGTAGATGTTCTTATTCCCGTATTATAAATAAAGTGGCTCTGTAGAAGTTATATAAACTTACCTAAGTTCATTGAAGGAATAAATGATAGGAATCAAATCTATATTTAACCCACTCCACATATATTACTGCTACAATTGGTCTTCTAATATATACTCTTCTATAATTTTTCCTGCCTTATTTTCAATAACCACCAGAATGTTTAAATTAAAACAAAACATGATATTATATCCATACTTTATGTATTTGTAATGTATACATTGAGTCAATTAGATGATAATTTGTTCAGCTCCACAAGAAAATTTAACCATTTCTTTTAGCCAATGCTTATTAGAAGAGGCTAGCTATTAAACATTGAATGTTCTATGTCCTGGCAATGATAAATCCTTGCTGGGCCTCAGTCCCTAGAAAACTAAATGCTCCCTGGACACCAGCTCCTGGCCAGTTTCTTAATTCAGACTTCATCACCTTCCCCTACAATTCAGAATCATCTGACTGTATGACCACTATTACCCTAAAATCCTGCAGGTTTGCCCTTACTGTGTGAATTGGTTTAAGTCCTGTGTGTCCTTAGGGAGCACATTTTCTATCAATTACTTTCACTCCAAACTAATCCACTTGTAACTTAATTCTGCCTGTCCTTCAACCTCATGGAGGGCCAAAAAGCCCTCATACATTCTATTTTCCATCTTTAGTCTTCCTTTGCTTATCTGCTGTCCCAGGTTACTGATCCCAAGTGCATTTTCTCTAAATTTATGTCTTGCCTCCCTGAATAATCCAATCTCTTGGCTTAGAGCTGTTGCCATCTCTTTCCTTCCCTGGCAAAGCACTGTAAATCTCCAGCATTAATTTGCCAAAATCTCTATCAAGCTTGCCACTAATAGTTAATGAGTACCTATTACAAGGCATACCTTGTTCTAAGTTTATTATGCATATTAACATATTTAATCATTTTAACAACTATATACTATATATACTTATATATTAACATATTTAATCATTAACATATTTAATCACAACAACTATATGAAATAGAGTCCTTGGATCTGACTATGCTTCCATTGACGGTGCCATAGATTTGCAGGGGTGACAAAACTTTACCCTCTTAGGCCTGTAAATTAAACTGACATAAAACAGATCAACAGGAAAGAAGCATACAAATTGATTTAGTATAATTTGTACATGGCAGAAGAGCCTTCATAATGAAGACCCAAAAAATGCAGGTAGAGTTGCACACATGTATTTAGGTGCATAGAATAGAAAGACAAGAAATTGTAACAAAGCAGAGGGACTTAGTGAGGTAGAGGACTGGATAGGGAGATAAGGGTTACTATAAATCTGGTTAGTAGAGATTTATTTACCTTGGCCTGAAATTTCCATCCTGGATGACAAGAATGATACTTTTCTTGTGGTATATGGAAGGTATCTTTCACATGGGAATCCCATTCTTGCTCTTAACAGAAGGAAGGTCAGATTATCTTGCACCTGCTGTTTTACAAGTGCATCAAGTCAAAATAGTCAATACATCTAAGTGGCATATTTGGGGATGGTGTATTCTGACACTTCCACATGTGTTCCCTTGTGCTCCCAAACCTGGCCTGGTAATGTAGGAAACTCCAAGCCAATATGACCCCTGCTGTCTAATACAAAACTTGCCCAACAAGCTCCCATGGCAAGATTTTTCCCTTATGATGTTGGAAATCAAATATAAAAGACTCCCAAACTTAGTGCTCACAGCTACATGAAGGCTGTGGCGTCTCAAGATCCCAAAGATGATTCCTGGGCTTATGGCTTTCACAGAGCAGCCTAAGTGATGGAGATCCAGCCCCAGACCTACACCCCAGAGCACTGCATGACATAGCTGAGAGGCTTTGCCAATGGCATCATTTATGTTCCAGACCAAGGCACCTTCATGTATGGAAAGTCTCAGGAATCTACATTATTTTCTTCTGGCCTGGGAATTGGGTTGACACACTTGAAGGTTCTCAGGATGTCAAAGGTGACAAAGAAATCCCTCATCTATATTTCAGTGTATTTTAATTTTGGAAGGAGATATAGAAAGGCAAATTAAGGAATCTATATGCTAGAACCAGTAAGACAAAAAGGGAAATATTAGAGCAAATGTAATACTGAAATCTAAATTACAGTCCTAGGCCAATAGGTTTATAGTATTTAAACAATTCTGGCAATTATATATGACTGGTTTTATTATCCCTGGTTACACATTAGTAACTCTCATGATATACTGAATGGCAGAGTCATCTGTCTTTAATGTTCAGTGTATGGTTGATCCCTTTTAAGATGATCCTATTAATAGAATCAATTTGGGACCTCAATACCTAGGACATGTCGCTGAAAGATAGCATAGCACCAGAAAACACTAACATCCAAAAAATGGCCTCCAAATCCAAAACCCTCAACCATCCTAGAGGATTTCTCTAGTCTTGTGAGACCACTGCTCAAGAGAGACTAACTGGAAACTTTGCCCCCATACTTCTATATACATTTTAATAAAATATTTATGGAAGATAGAACAGGGCTGCCCATTGTGATGTTCCTATTTCACCATCCTTTGGGACACTGATTCAAAATAAACTTGTTTTCTACCGGACACAAAGAAGATTTCCCATTTCAAGAGCCAATTCACCTGCCCCATTCTTACCATAGGATCACTTTGAAAGCTATTACCTGTTATCTTTAGTCCTATACCACTTCCAAGATGTGCACACACACACATAACTGTCTAGTGAGAGACTCTCACGAAAACTTGCTATAGAAAATTTAAGTAGAGATCCATGCTCTTTAATCTTCCCAGTGCCCAAACAGTATCTCTGAGGCCTGTGAACGGGGTTGCTCTAACAAACTAGTGGATTAGTGTGGTTATTATGTTTCTGAATGTATTGTCATTTAGTGCCCTGATCCTGTCTACAATCAATGCTTGAAGTACCTGAATAAATACCAACAAGTAGTCAAAACTGAAAAATAAAGATGTTGATAACATTCTGGGTTTGATTTTCTCCTCCCAGGGAATCCAGTAGACCCAGAACAAGTTAAGATTGTGGTAGAATGGTTCAACTACATGTTGTATGAAGGATAAACCAAAGCTCTATGGATTTTGACCTGTTATTCCCTAATTTACAGCACTGGCATTGTTTTGCATTTCTTCTCATTGAATTTCTGGGAAAAAAAAAAGTAAAAGAAAAATGGAGGGAGGGAGGGAGAGGAGGAGAGAGAGAAAGAGAGAGAGAGGGAGGAAGGGAGGCTGACTCTGACTGGCTATTTCAGGCAAGAAAACTTTCCAGAGTCTGGAATGGCATTTAATTTTGTCTCTCTGTGTTTTGCCTGGATGGTAACCATTTGCATTTGAAACAGATTCATTGATTTTGGTTCTTCATAATATCTTTTCACAGGAGGTGCATAATGCTGGATTCTACTTCTGTTTGTGTACATAGGAAAGTAGTCCTTCTTAATGAAATGCATTGACCCTTTGCCAGGGGGAAAAAATTCCTATATATTAGGTTTACTTTGAAGGACTGTCATTTTATCAGTTTGGGTCTTCCACGAAACAAACACCTTCCAAAGAAAGAAGTGTGGAGCAAGGAGGATTGGGTAGGAGGAGCCTCCATGGCAAAATAGCTCTGAGTCAGTCCTAGCCAGGCTGAAGTCCTAGGGCAAAAGTTGTCTCCTGGAAGCATCCATCAGCTTCTCCTACCCTAGTGTGGTCAGGCATTGCATGTGAGCAGTCCAGTGTGAATACCGCTCCAGTTGCAGCAACTGGAGGATTGCTAGCTATTCTACTCTCCTTGCAGCAATTTTCCTCTTAAATGGAGATCTTAGGGGTACACCTCCCTTGCTGCCATGCACATATGATGTTTTTAGGTTTTAGAGTCTCTTCCATCAGAATTCATAAAATAGAAATGTTCTCAAACAGGGAAAATGGTTCAGTTAGGCGCCAAAAATTAACCATTAAAGTCCATCAGACAACTCCAGACATAAAAATGAAATAGGACACTAAGTTATTAAAGGGAAAAAAACATCAACTTTGGAGCTTCAAAAACTTTGCAAAGTTCTTCTTATATCATATTTGTTTCATACATTTTCATGGAAATGAAAGGCAGATAAGTATGATTCCTACTCCATTTGTGGGGGTTTAAACTTCTAAACTCACTTCTTATAGCCATAGTATAGAAACACTTCTTTGTTTAAACAACCTGTTTTCAAAAATGCATATTGACAAATATGCATTTAGATCAAAAGTGGTTCCAAGTGTCACCAGTATTCATACAGAATCTGAGAACTTCCAAACAAAAAATGCTGTAGATTGTGTTCTGATCATCATTATCATGGCTACCAGTAATCCCCCATCCTTACTGCACAGCAAAGACTGTTGCTAAGGATAGCTGTTCTCATCAAACTAGTTTCAAACTAGAATTCAAAACAAAACAAGGCCAGAAAACAGCAGTAAATAAAATCTAATAAGATAATTGTTTATGATCCACTGGGTATTGTAGCTCTAGTTCAGAGATCCAAGTCAATTTCAATTCTGCTTGCTTCTCCCTGAATCCATTTTCAAAGAAAGAATTTTCACATAATTTAACCTAGAGGGCTGCACTTACATTTTACTGTAATATCAGAAAATGAGATCCTTCTTTGTTCTGATTGAAGAACATATATATATACACACACACAGAAGAGCTGCTGGGGAAGAGTTCTGAAATGGGTTAAGACATCTGATGGATCAGCAAGTACTTCTGAATAGATTACAGTCTTCCTTTATGCAGATAGCTAGATGTTATAGTTTGTATTTGATTTTTTTTTTTTTTTTAGCAGAAAACCAAGTTTGTTGTGGAATTTAGCCTGTTTGGATTCTTTCAACAAAGGGGAAAAGAACACATTTAGTGCACATTTCCACATCAGAGAAGCAAAGCTGAAGTTAAATGAGGGGAGGGAATAACAAGAAGTTTACACAAAGAAATTTTAAAATGAGTTTATTTTAATGAAATATTCTAGTCACTGCTAATTGACTTGGAATGATGTGACAATATTTATATTTCCTTATGTTTAGAAATCTCCTGGCCTATGTCTTATGTTTTCTCTGGTCCAATTCACCAGATGATTTTATTTAAAACTAAATAAAAGTAACAGAGTTATTCTGTATGGTTGATTTTATTACTCACACTTGTGGAAAACTTTAGTTGAAACATTCACTCAAGGTGATACACCAATATTTTCTCTTTGGTTTAATGTACAGTTTTCATATTAGACTAACAGGTCAACCAAAAGATGCCTTTCCTTCTGTTCAAAGTCAGCTTTCTGTTCCTGAAATCTGTATCTCTAGGTCCTTCAGTCTATCTCCCTCCCACTTTAAACACATTTTAAAAAACAGAAACCAGGGTGTGAGTGAGTGGCTCAGTGGTAAAGCACTAGTCTAGCATGCCTGAGGCCCTGGGTTCATTTCTAGCACTGCAAAAACAAAAACAAAACACCCCAGTTAATTCCATTGTCTTTTCTATCAAATAAGTCACTTTCTTCCCTCTGTTAAATAATGTTCTAAATGAATGCCAATTCCTCATTGTCTACATTTTTAAAGTCATTCCTTAACACACTTTAAAGAATGGATTCCTCTTTAAACAATAAGCTGCTAATCAACAAAGTTTTCTTAGTCTCATTTTCACAGGCTGCTTCTCAGTATCTCCTGCCATTGATGCCCCTTCCCTCTTAAAAAACTTACCATGGCTTCAGAGACACCATACTGATCATCGAACACTTTCATTTTTTCCTCTTTGATAACATTCCCACCCCAGTTCCAGTTCTCTCTGCTTGAACAGTTCTACTTTAAACATCTTGCACTCAAAGTAACTAAAATCAAATTGTGCCACTAAATGTGCTCAATCACCTGAATGTGTTGATTTTGTTTCTGGTAGCAATGCACTACAAAATGTTTAGACCGTAAAACACTGACCCTCTATCTTGACCAACAATTTGTTTGGGAAGCAGGATCAACTATCTAAACAGCACTCTGAAAAAACCACTTATCCTTACACACATCCTCAACCTTGATTCAATGGGTAATGACAAAATATTCACATGTCCCCCCTTTTCATACCTACCATCAACATATTTTCAACATTAGAAAGCAAGTAATAATGCCAATGTAAGTCCTCTTTCATAAAAATATGGACCAAAGAATATATGATCTTTAGAAACTCCTCTCCAAAGACTTAATGGAACTATCAGCCTTTTTTTTTTTAAACAATATTTTTTTCATCTTTGGCACTTGAAACTGATAATTCTTCCCCATTCTGTTTTACTAAAAGCATATAAAGTGGTTATCTCTTTTTTGCTAATTAACAAAAGACTTCACTGTCTGTTACTGTATTTGTTTTTAGCCCCATCAATTTAATACCATGGGGATTATCAAATTGTTACAATGGCATTTGTGTCATGAACACACAACAATGGGGGGAAAGAGACTGGTGCCTACAAATGCAAACACAAATTAAAGAAGTTTAATTTGTGTGGAGGATAGATAAATAATGATTTGCAGCAACCAGGGATCTCATATAGCTTTGTTCATATTTTAATAGTGTACTCCTCTTTGCAGTCTGAGTAATTAAGTCTTATGACATTCCAGAAACCATAAATCCTGCTGAGATGTTTAAGTTTAGAACAACCTCTTGATGTACAATCAAAATAATAAAAATAAAGACAGACACTTCTCTGGTTCTTAACAAGCTGTTTTGCTTTTACCTCGGAAACACAATTGAATGTGGCCCTCTCCAACTGTTTAGTCTCATTGTTAACTAGAAGTTCCTTTTGAAATTCATTGCCTTCAATTACATTTTTTAAAAGAATTTTAATTGCATGGCTGTAAAGAGTAAAGATGCTCTAGGCTCCATTTGTTTATCATGGAGGGGCCTCAAAAATGAGGACAGAGCTTCCCAGCTCATGCAGGGGTTGCAGAGAGAGAGAGATGACTTTTAATTCGACAAGTTCAGAGAGATTTCTTAGTTTGACGCGCTTGGCAGGGGGTCTTTGAGCGCCTGGCAATGCTTCAGCATTCTGAGCTTTGAAAGTCTTTCCCTGCAGCAGAAATTGTATCAAAAGCCAATGATAATATTCCCTGCAAGGTAAAGCACCCTATTGAAGATTTGGAGAGCTGTTTATTTATTCATCACAGTTTTTCTTTTAGGACATATCAGGCATCTAGGTAATAATTCACATAGATGATAGAAAATGCAAAAAAAAAAAATCCTCCTCATTAATCTTTCACCTTTTCCTTCTTCTACTTCTCTGTAGGCCACATGTAGATATAAAATGTTCTTTCTGCTTGTCCCAAACATATATATCTTTATTTCAAATCTCAGTTTCTTCCCTTCTCTTTTCATTTTTAAACAAAATTGTCATTTCAGTCTACCTTCTACCTCCAGCTGAGAATATAAGATGTTTATGGCCATTTCCTCCTGCTAAATCCTCAAAGTGATTAATTAATTTTACAGAAGTATGTTCAGTTTCTAAGGCTGTTTTTGAATCTTGCTATTTTAAGTATGTTTCAGAAAGCTGTTTTCAAAGCAAATGTTAACAATTGTGTTGATCTCTTGAAGGAGATACATATTTTAATATTTTGTATTATATTTTGTATACAAGGTAGGAAAAAAATATGTTTCCTTCTCTTTCACTGTTTCTAGGGCAGGACTGAGAATAAGGGACCATGACAACCTTTCCCTCTTGTATCATCAATGTCTGCTATCAGTTTGGCAGAATCAGTGAAGACAAAAACAGTTTCCACTCACTTTTTTCTTCCATCTTCTATGGCATTAAAAGTGACCTTGCCTTGCAAATATTGGTGAGTTACCACAAGGGAAGCACTGGCCATATAAAAGAAAGTTCTCTTGATTTCTATTTTTTTTTTAAATGAAGAGGACTTGAGGATAGAGCATTGCTTAAAACTGCATTTTTTTTTTTTTTGTATGAGATCCATGAAAGAAAACTGCATGCAAATGAAACTTGGAAAAACTTCATACATCATACTCGGGCATACTTAAGTACATTTCACTTTATAAATGTAACCTAGGTTATAGAATATATTTAAATATCAAAAGTGTGGGAAGACATCACCATCCCAGGTAAGCACTTCCCTAACAAAATATCCATAGAAGAGCATCAGCATATATTCCATTCACTCATTAATATTAATTGAACTTCCTTAGAGTGCAGAGCAAGCCACAAGGAACCTTATCAACACAGCCTGCCCTTAGAATTTCAAACACTTTTGTTGGTACATGATCATTTTTACACATGGAAAGAGAGAATTTAAAACCACATAGTCCCAAACTGTACATAGCACAAAGCAATCACTCATCATTAGTTTGGGGGAAGAATGTGTGGGTCATGCTATTTAGACCTGGCTGAGGAGTTCTGGGAAATTGTCCTGCCCACTGCCATAGTTACTATCACCAACACATCCCTCAGCATCATGGAGGTCCAGTCCAGTTCTTTCTCTTAGACTGATATTGGGTTTCTGTCTCTTAAACTATTCTTGGGATAGGAGATATAGTTGTTTGAGTGTCTCTCTAATACAAAATGAACATAATTAATCATACTTTCAAACTGAAGAAGTCCTATCTAAAATGAATTTAAATTCAGCATATGATTGATGATTTATCCTCCCATTACTTCATATTACATATTTATTTCTCAGTGAGATAATTGCCGAGATCTATTATGAATTTTGCATTTTTAAGTAATCTCTATTTGAAATTCAATGAACAATAAGGTGAATGAGAAAATATGCAGGTATATTATGGAAGAATGAGTAATCTCAAAGATGGGTGTGTAAAAAACACATTATTAGCTCTGATATTGAAGTCTAGCCTACCACCTTTGCCTTACTTCATCAGAATTTCCTGGATCATAGTGGGTCTGCCATTCACAATAGTAATGTCATAAAATGATATGTAGGACAATTCATTTTTGCTTCTTTCAAATTATTCCCATTCCTTTTCCCCAGAAGAAATCTGAGCCTGTGGATATTTGTACAATGCATTCAGATTCCATTTTGTGTGATTTGTTCATTTATGTTTTAAATTCTTTAAGGCTGCATGATAATACGATCATTCACCTGACCAGCAGATAATTGAGAACATTTAAATTAAATAGTATAAATAATATCTAAATAATTTAAAACTCTCATACCTAAGTTCTGAGCTTGGCAGATATTTATATAGAAATTACCTTTGTTTTATTGCATGCATTTAAAAACAAATGTTTTCTCCTTGTTAGGGAAGAAAGTGATTGTATTGAAAGCATATCATTTTTACTCTTTATAATAATATCTTATGGCAACCTCAGCACTATAATCCCCACATAGTTTGTTGATGAAGGATGGATTTTACTTAAACTTTGATTAATCTGATTTGACATAGTCATATTTGAAGCTTCTCGATTTACTAGTTTACAAGTATCCTTAATGTGCAATCTAAACATTCATAAGACACTGTTTTGGATCAGGGGAGATGTTTGCTAGCATACAGCCAGTTTATACTTCTAGATAACAATAGATATACCAATACGGTAAAACAATAAATTTCAGTGTCCTAGCATTATGAAGTAAGTCTGCTTAATATCCATAGCTATTAGTGCCAGAGGGAAAAATCAACTTGAAATTATCTAGGTTGTTGGAAAGTCAACATTTTAGAGAGAAGCATTTTGTTTCATGTAGCAAAATTAAAAACTCAATATAATGGGATGGAACACAGCCATTGCGTATCTTGAACTTATCCAGTCTTTGTTTCAGCGTTATTGACTACAAGTACAATTAACAATGATTTCTATGACAGAACCAGAATGTCAATGAAAACATTTTCCTAAATTGGCTCTTTCTCTGCTAAAAAGGATTCTGTCTATATCTTTTCAGTTTCCTCTACTCTCTCATTCTAAGGAGGTACTTGCCACCTTTTGGGGAACTTTCTGGTTATAAATTCCGAGAAATTAGGGGAAGAGATGGTAATAAGGCAGTCAAGCAACAACTGGGAGTTGAGTTTTTTAAGGTATTGAGGAGACCATTGCAGAGGCAAATGGAGTGGGAGAGAAATGAAGTCTTTCAGAAGCATTATTTGACTGACTTATCTACCTTTATTATATTTACTGAGAAAGACAAACAAAGGGGTAGAACTGCATTTTAGGATTGTACTGTTTCATTGCAAATGGACTCTATGGATGATTACAAAGGTCACAGTTTACATTTGCATTATGAAATTTCATGCAAATATATAGCTCATGCAGTTGTTTCACATAAGGTGATCTGAAGACCAGAACTGCACTTCTAGGCAGAAAGTGGTATCCTTAAACCCCTGCCTCACTATTTGAAATCTAGGCAGAAAACATAAACATTATTTACTCCTCTCTAACTCCTGAGGCCTTTGCATCTTTTCAGACACTGAGGACCGTAATGGTACTGCTCACCAAAATAATTGAGCCCTGTGTGGCAGATAGAAATGTAAGATGAGGGGTAAAGATATACATGGGTTTTTCTTTTTTAAACTGACAATAGAAAAAAAGGGATAGAAACATTGTTTCTAGCAAAGTTAAAAAAACAACAACAAAGGTTCATTCAAAGAAAGCAGAAAAAAAATATAGCAGGGTACAGGAGAATCTTAGAGTTACAGAGAATGAAGGGGGAGGTTTGCCTTAGAATCACAGATTTATTCAGAGCAATGTATAACAATTAGAAAAACAAAAAACAAGTCTTCCAGTTAAAATGCTTTAGAACTATTTACAAGAGAAGATAAAAATTAAGTAGCGTGGGAAATTTGAGAATTTAAACCTTACCTTACTTGGGTTTTACCATCTCCCTCCATCCTTAGCTCTTCACAGAAGACATCACTTTCAACTTCTAATGAGATACACCAAATTGCAGGAATTGAGAAAGGTGGTGTGGGCAATATACTCCCTGAGATTTCAAGTGTGGCATATTTCTTGGATAAATTTTGTGAGAGTAGGCAATTAGATACTGTTGAACTTGTAGAGGAAAACCATGACAGCTTTTCATAGTCCATTCATGATTCTATTTCAAAATACCTAAGGCTAAATAATGTATAAGTAATAGAAATTTATTTCTCATGGTTTTGTAAGCTGGAAGTTCAAGACCAAGGAGCCAACAGTTTCAGTATTTGGTGAAGAACTCACTTCTGCTTCCAACATGGCACCTTGAAGGCTGCTTCTTCTAGAGCAATTTCAGAAGAACTTTGTGTCCTCATATGATATGAATCTGAAGGTCAAAGAACCTAGGACACTCCCTTCAATCTCTTTTATATGGAGCCCTCATGACTTAATCAACTCCTAGAGACCCTTTCTTGTAATACTATCACATTGGTCATAAAGTTTCAACATGTGAATTTTGGGGACATGTTTGGAATAGAGCAAAACTGAAACACCCAAAGTTTCAGGCAAGATTAACAGAAATATGACAATTCCATTGAGTTTTTTTTTCAGAGTTCCTTTGAAAAGGAACATTTTTTCTTTTTTCTTTGAATCTGTAAGAAAAGTGGAGTTACAGAAAGGAGAAAAATCTTTCCAAAATAAATGAAGGAATAAAATATCATTGATTATAGGTTTTCTCCACATTTAACCCATCCTTACCACCCATTTTTATCATTTAATTTATTTCCTTTTTTTAAACTTTTCTCACTGCTTCCTTATATGACTTCACAAACTCCCCCCCACACACATTCTCTTTTGTTGTTATTGTTTCTCTTTCTCTACCCTTTCCACATCGTTCACTTTTAAGCAAAAAAAATATGGATAGGAAAAAGAAGGTTCCAAGGGGGAAAAAATAAAATAAATGAAAGGTAAGCAATGCCGGGTCAAGAATAGGGCTCCACATAATAGTAAGATAATTCCTTAACTAGATTGAATGAACCATGAATCTGACCAATATGGAAATCCTTGGGTTTTTAAAATTCAGCATCTCATGTGGGGATATTGATTTATAACGGAAAGCTTAGAAAATGGAAGCTTCACTTTCCTGGCCAAAAAATGTAGTAGGAAGAAAAAATGAGAAATGAATATATATACACAGACAGGAAAGAGACCATGGCATTTATCTGCGAGCTACATTCCAGAAATGAATTTGAATGTAAACTTTTAGTATATTGCACATCCCATAAGTTGGGCAATGTTTTTAAAATCTAAAAGTGAATATGAAAATAATTTTCAATTTGTCTTGGAGCCCACATTTTTTATGAAGACCTTATAAGACATGAATTTAAATTCAAGAGACTATTTCATAAGCATTTATACCAAATAGAGTGGAAACAGAGGGACTAAGCCTTATTTATAACATTATTTCTCTTTGAAGTCAACAAGCCAGGGTTTAAATGGCAACTCTGTCATTTCCTAGATGCTTAGCTTTAATTTCTTCTACTGTAAAACTGAGATAGTGATTCATACTTCATAGACTTGCATGGAAAACATCTAGTCCAATGCCTAGGTACAGCATCCTTGTATAGCTATTATTATTCCACCACAAGTATTGCAGCTCAAGGCAGAGTTTCTAATGGATCCTTAAGTTTCAGATGAAGATCCAAACTAAAATCAATGACCGCTTCGATTAGAATAACTCCTTGCTGAAAAAGTAGACACAGGCTCCGTGCACACACATGCATTCGTTGGCAAGAATATTTCTCAGCATAATGTCAAAAAAATGAAGCAATGTAACACTCAGTCTCTATATCCAGGGAAAATTGTAGCTACAGCCTGGGCACTGAGGAAGGGAAGCCTCAACAGGACTTCCTTCCGGCACTCAACAATTTGTCAAGTTTCTGGCCAGACTTTAACATTCCTTTGCCATATATTTTTTTAGAAATATATATATTATCCATATTTCCTGGGGTAAAGAGCTGGTGTGAGGCATAAAGGAACGATTACCAGACTGGACTTTATTAAATGCAGTTGTTATAGATTTGAAATTAGATTCAGTTATCCAAACTTTGAGGAGTGTACTTTTCTTTTATAAACATAAAAATTGTAATGTTCCATTGCCTGTTGCCTAATCTCCAAATACTCATTAATACAGACATTTTCTATTATGATATGAATGACAGTTACTATTTGGTGAATTGTTTAATAATTTCCATTACATTTTTATATCCCTTTGCATTTCAATTTTATATTTTATTTCAATTTTACATTTGATCTTACTTTTATTTTAGCTTTTGTATTCTATATTGATATGAACTCAGGCAAGCAGAGGAACAGAATTGTTAGATGCTAAATTCTACTGTGCTGACTTCTGAATTGCTGCATGGACTTTCTAGGCAGCTCCCTCCACCCACCATACATATGAAAATGGTTGTTTTGTTTCTATTTTCATTGTAAAAATATAAGCGATCCACTTGTACTCTCAGAACTCTCTCTTTATCTAACATTTCATTGTCTGATGTCCTAAGAGGAGCAGCTTGCAGTCTGAATGCTCATGATTACCTACAATTTTTCATGGCATTCAGAATAGAAATTCTACTGTATCTCATTTTTGATAAATAATTACAAAAATGCTTTTTCAAGAGAAAAGGTAGCTTTTAGAATAGGAAAAGTGTAAAAAAGAAGTCATTATAAAGCTTGATAAGTATGTGGTCATCATGGAAACAAAATAGAGAAAAAAAATCAACTCAACTTCAACCTTTGAAATCACAAGAAGTAGTTCCTTCCCCTGTCATCCAGACAATACTGTGATGGGTCCTTGTGTCTGATTACCAAAGGAAATCTAAAATGAGTTTTATGCAAATTTTTCTACAATGAAGCATTTTGTAAGTCATTATACTAAAAGGAACTTTTACAAAGCACTTGCAAAATAAAATCAGTTGATAATTCAGCAACATCTAAAGAAAGTGTGAGACAATTAAACTTTCTCATGAATTACATGAATTCTACTTAGACATTCTTGTATCATTGCAGATGTGGAAGGAGGTATTTTCCCTTGATTTTTCCTTCCTCCATCGCCATTTTCCCACTTAAAAGTGATTTTTAAGGCTATTTTTAGTGTGTTTCCTACTGCTACTGAGACATTTAAGTTATAGAGCTTGATTTTATTTTAGTATCATGAGAAATGATTTCAACTTGGGGAAGCCCTTCAAATACCTGTGGAAGTAAGATTAATGTAGTTTGAATTTTGCAGGAAAATAACTTCAAAGGTGACATTTTTGTTGGAGGTACTGAAATATCTACAGTAATGCTTTTAACAAGGGTTAGTCTAGAGCACTGCTTGGAGCAAAGAAATCTAACATATACTATAACTGTCGAAAGGCAAGCCAGAGATGGATTTATAGGCCATACTTAGCACTGTCACCTTGAAAGTGAAGCAGTTTGAAAGGCTGAATGAAGATGAACAGTCCATCTCTTTTGGGGAAAGTCTTGCCATTTATTTTTTTATTAGTTTTAAGAGTGATGCCACATTGTGTCATGGGATGAACAGTGTCCAATAAGAATATCTGCTGTGCTTTGCAAAGCAGCCTTCATTCACTTCCACCCGCCACTGGGAAGATGCTTGAAATGGGAGGAGGGGCAAGGGAGACACTGTACTTCCAGTGGCTGTTAAAAGCTTCAGAAGGCATGAACCCACTGAGACTTCTCCTCTTGCCTTTCCCTCACATCTACTTGTTCTTCTCTTCTTGTGTTTTCTCTTTCTCTCCAAAGGCTAAAGCACCAGTAGAGTAGTAGGTTATGGTTTGATGGAGAGTGCTGACAAATACAGTATTACACCTTTAAAAGCACATCATAGTATGTTGGGGACTTACAAAAATAAGGTAATCAAAACACAAGGCCAAGGGCACAGTGACACGCCTGTGATCTCAGCAACTTGGGAGACTGAGTCAGGAAGATCACAAGTTCGAGGCCTTCCTTGGCAACTTAGTGAGATACTGTCTCAAAATAAAAAATAAAAAGAACTGGGTGTGTAATCCAGTGGTGAAGCACTCCTGGGTTCAATGCCCAGTACGAGAACAAAAAAATACTAGGTTTTTAGACTCAAGTCTGGGAAAAATTATGACATGTCTTAAAATTAAAATACCATAGTCACTGCTTAAATATCATTGTTTATGTGTATATATCTTGCATAATGGTCAATCCCTTTTTGAGAAAAGGGATGAAAAAAATATGTTGAGAAGATTTATCCACCGAGTTTTTCTAAGTTTGATTTGCCACAATACCCATGATAATGTTTATTAACAAGACATGACATAGACACATATATATAATGAATTCTTACTTTATTATCATATAGTAATTAGTACTATAATAAATCACAAATAATACCTGTACCTTTCCCAAAACAACTTATAATCCAGATAGAAAAGTGAATATTCATTATAAGTTATATATTTCAAGTATGTAATGATAGCATAAAAAAGAATACAGGACCAGCTTCATGGAGTGCTTGCCCGTTGGGTAGTACCAGTAAAGGCCCCATTCTTTGTTTAAAACTCAGCTGTTAGCATCTTAAAAATGTTTTTGAGAGTTTTGAATTGGAATCCCGCCTTTTTCCTTTTGCACTGGACTTTGCATATTAGATAGCCAGTCCAATAGCAAAGTGTGAGGCATAACCAGTGAAGTGTTGATTGAATAGTAAGAATATCTGTTACTGCATTCTGAAGAGAAAAGACAGACAAGGGCCAGAATCATAGGAAATCATTTCACAGTGACTTTGGGGCTTCAAACTGAACTTTGAATAATGTGGAGAAGCTGTATAGGTGGAGGGAGGAAGGGAGGAGAGGATTTCAGGTGGGAAGAATAGTGTAAGTCAGTTTCAAAGAAATGAAAATAGAAAATTGTGAATCTATTGTCTGAATGAAAGGTTTTTTTTTTACAACTGTAAGAAATGAAACTCAATAGGTTGTAAAGTTTTAACTACTACAGTAAGAAATCTGAGTTGATGTTAAATAATTTTGGAGTAGCATGAATATTGCTTCAGAAAGATTAGCTCAGTAGCAGAATTAAAACCTGAATTTTATTCTTAATAATGTTCAAGTAAATGGAAAAGGATTGGCCTACACGAAAGTTGTGTGAGAAAATGATATATTAGACATGATACAACCTTGATTCCTGGGAGAATGATGAAATCCTGGACATAAATAAGAAAGTCCTAATAGAGAATAGAGTAACAGCATTAGGGACCAAGATCATTACATTTAAATTGAGGACAGATTGGATCAATTAAGCCATACCTTAAAAAAAGCCATGTGGCTTCTATAAACATCTAAACCAAAGCCATTTATTTACTTCAAAACTCTGTAAACATTTATTGAGCATATCCTACTGGACAGGTATTTTAAATACAGAACCATATTGGCTTTGTGAAACTGAACCACAGAGAAGTTTTAAACTGGCCAGCTCCTGATACTTTACAAAACATAGTATTGGAATATCTTTTAAAAGAGTTTTTCAGAAAAATCATTTGAATATGTGTACACACCAAACATGCACATTTACAGAATTTTTATAAATTCTTGTTACGTGAAGGCAAAGTGATCACAGTGCCAGCCTCAGACAGTTATGAGGAGTTCTGATATCAGCCATCTCTCTCTCACCAGCTTCCTGAGCATACATGTGCTAAAATGAAATGTTTATTGTATAACAAAAGCAAACTATCAATGCAATGCAAATATGAAGCAAAGATCGACTTTTTTTTTCCCCCTGAAAAGAAAGGATTTCAGGCTAGGTAAATTTATGCATCAGTGGTTTTCTTCCTTTTCCTCCCGATAACATCTGATTGACACCACTACAGCATCACTTTTAAAGAAACCAAATGAATCCCCACAGCCTCATGCAGTTGGGCCTTAAACTGTCAGTGCTTTATGACCACTGAGGCCTGACTGATGGCAGCAGCCACTGCACGAAATGCTTCCTATCATTTAGGAGATCCGTAGTGTGGTGTCCTAACTGGCATAGTTACTTGCAAAATAGATAGTGTGAAGTAAGATCAGAGGTAAAGATAATTACCAAAGTATTTTCTTACACTGTCTTTGGGTACTTCTATCTACTTAAAGAGAATGTCTTAATGAAAATTGTCCACCCTGCTATTTTTTTTTCTTATTGCTTGAGGCCAAATTATTGATTAGCCAGCAACTCTTAATTACTCAAATTGTGCCCCTTGATTGTTTTTTTTTTATTATTCTACTAACTTTTGACCCATTGACTGCCTTTCAAAGGACAAATAGAAATGGAGAGAAAAGGAATGCCCAGATGACTCAATTTTATCATTATTAAAAAAAATTCACTACTGCTTTTCAAAGGCATGTATAGGTGAAGCAGATCAAAACCTAAATCTATATAGATTCAAATACTTCATGCCCTCTTTTTTCTCACGATCCTGGAGGACTGAAGAGGGAGTTCTATAAATATAGGTTTATATATAGCATTCTTTTAATTTGTTATATTATAAATTGATACAGTTCCATGTAAATTTTAAATCTACTAACACATTTTTATCTCCAAATTTCAGCCTTCCACAGAAGCAAAAAAGACAAAAAAGATAAAATTTAAATGACAAATCGTATGTACAGGGCATAGTGCAAATTAGGAGTGAAGACGTTTTAGATGCTGTGAATTAAAATATATTACTGCTGTGAGATGAAGCATCCTGATTATTCTGGAATAAACCCTGATTGAGGAAAACCGTCGCATTTAGTTGTCAAAGGATGCACTACCATAAAAACCTTATGAAAACTGGTGCAAGTGAAGAGAGGAGGTCATGTCAAAACTAGAAGAGAGTGTACATAGATAATAACTTAGTAGGCTCACCTGAAATTAAAGAATTGTGTGGCTCATCAGAAATGATTTTAGAAATAGGTCATCGAAATCCTGGCAGAGTGGTAATAGGTACATCCCTGGGGAGGCAGGCAGATGACCAAAGGTATAACAGTGGATATTTTCTACAAAGATATGGCAAATTTTAGACTATCACAGTGCAGATAATGATAATGATGAATGAATTCTGGTTCAAGTTTAAATATCTGAGTGTAATTGAGGGGAGAGACAGAGACAGACAGACAGACACACATACACACACACAGGGCCAGGGAACTTGTAGAGTTTTTCATAGAGTTACTAAGAAGAATGACTGAAGTAAAGATACTGCAACGAAGAAAACCAGACTTCACTAAGTAGAAGTCAGGAACTGAGATCAGAAAGCATTTTGAGAAACAGGAGATGGTTGAATGTGACAAATGCTGCAGAGAGGTTGAGGAAAGATGAGCTTTGAGAATTGGACTGGCCCTTGGGCTTAGTTGTAATGAGGTCGTCAGAGACCTCACTGAAGGTCAGTTTCTCCCCAGTGACAAGGGCACAAGCTGGACTAGATGAAGTTGAAAAAGCAGTCGTATGAGAAGAATTGGGGGCAGTGCAAGAGAACGTAGCCCACTAACCTGTGTGTGGTGAGGTATTAAGATCAAGAATCTACCCATCAGATAATTTTATGGTGCTTGTGAAAATTTAATTTGATTTTCAGGTTATGCTAAAAAAAAAAAAAAACAACTAAAAAGTCCCCAAGCATAGAATATCTTGTACTAGAGTTTTTTTCTTCTTTTTTATTACTCTCCAAGTGGTAATGTCCATTGTATTTCTTGTACGTTTTTATTTGGCCACTTATCATAAGCCTAAGAGTATATAAACAAATAACTCTAGAATTTTCAAAGTTGCCCACATATGCAGAAGTAGAGAAAAATTAGCAAGAAAGAGAATGAGAACACAGGGAGACTGATAGGTACACACAGAGACACAAATGACCACAAACACACCCTGGAAGAAAGAAAGAGTGCGTTTGCTTTTCTGTAATTAATGTTTCTATTTCTATTATTTAATTAAAAATTCCTAAATTTTGGATGTGGAAATTTGCTACTTTGCCAGCCAGAACATGTTTTAATATTGCTCACTTTACAATGTACATGGTGCAATATCATATTTGATAAAAGCAAGCATTTTTAGTTATATTAGAAACTAATGATGAATCAAGGAAAAGAATTCAGCATTAAGAGGGTTAATCATTCTTTAAAAGAAGTTATCCTTTCAAAAATGTGTCAGCAAGTGTTTGGTCTAAAATCCAACCACTTAAAATCTATTCCTCTGTGCAGATGCTATTATGGGTAAACTTGTTTCCCGACTGGGGTAAAAGACCATTGTGGAACATTCCACACTGTGTTAGGGCAGAGTTACATCAGGAGGCTATTATGGTCATGCTAGCACCGGGCATTGATAAATGTGAAATTATCAGCAACTGAACATTGGGAGAATATGTTTTTGCATCAAAGGTGCCCTTTACTCCTCAACCAGAAAAACCAAACTGCTGATTCAAATGAGCAGACCACTTAAAATTAAGGGATTCTTCATCTGAAAACTCCATATGCTGTATTTAACTACCATTTCTAGGGATTTGCCCTTTTTTAGTAGAAAATAGTTTTTAATATCCTCGGGAAAATTTAGTGGTAAAGGATTACATTAAACAAAAGGCAACTCCAGGATGTCTGTGTTATTTGGAAACTATGTTTAATGCAAATTTACAAAAAGGATATATGTCACTGTGGGTCACTACTGAATATTCTTTTTTGGAATTTCTCTGTTGGATATGCAATCTCAGCTAAATGTTTTGAAGAGGAGGAATCAAATAAATTGCCCTATTTTGGGTCTTTCTCATCTGTATACAGTTGTGCAGCTCTAGTAGACCTGAAAATTGCCCAGAGACAAACTTTAAAAAAATAGAGTGCTTTTGAGGCAGAAAATTGCTTTTCTGCAGTATGGTCTAAAGGACAGGCAGTGACAGGAGGACAAGAAGTTGTCACCATGCAGTGATATTGTAAAGCATATCCTCCATAACAAAGAGGATAATTTGTTTTTATTTTCTTCCTTATTAGACCACAAAAAAATTCAGTGCAATAACACTATGCGTGGCTTTGACTTAAACCCTTGAAAGCAGATGTACAATTACATTTTCTGAAAGTCCATCTTTAACCCATACATGATACTTTGTTTCTACAGAAAACAAATAGCCTAATATGCTCCACAATTTGGTATTTCTCAATTCCTTCAACAGTTTTCAATGTTTGGGCTTTAGGATAAAATATAAACTAATTGTAGATTCCTCTTTTTGTGTGTGTGTATATAAGTCAGTTCCTTACTAGCAGTTCAACAAGGCTTGTGTAGTTTAATATTAAAAAAAAGTATTTTATGTATTTGGATTGGACCCTTGATATTTTTGGAAGATTTTTTATGTGGTTTAATTTCCATTTTTATGGTGGTATGAAGGAAAAATGGGAAAAAAATGTGTCTTTTGTGTGTTAAGGGATTTGAAACTCCTTTGGGCCTGTTATCATGTTAATGAGACAGTTGAGAGATATCAGGATTTTGTGTATTAATCTTAGCAGGCATTTGCACACTAGTACTGCTCATTTAGAGTTTTAATGGCATTAACTGTGAATTTGCACAAAATTAACAAAAAAAATGCTTCTACGTTATGGATTCATAATACCAAATGTTTATTAAAACCTATTTAAAGTATAAAATATACACTGTGGACCTTGTCTAATGTTAAAATATTTCAGTTGAAAATTCCTTTTATAGTTTTGAAATATTTTGTTTTAATTGCCCACACAAAGGATTTTCTGTGTAGTTTTACAGCTTATGAAGAGACTCATTTCAGTGTTAATACTCTTTGATCTCAGTAATTATTTTTAAGTTTAACTAAAAAAAGTTTCCATTCCTTTTAAGACTTCTCTTGCCCCATACCGATCCTTAGAAGTATATAGTGCCTTCACAACACCAAGCCTGAGTAGGACAGAATGAAGACCAGCTGAACATTCCTCACGTTTCAACTTTTACTAAATTATTGACCTATAAATTCATAGAGTGGAAGGGATCTGGGAAATCACCCAGGTCTGCCCTCCCACTCCAAATGAAGATTCACTTTCATGAAAGTAGAGACTGATCCAAAAGTCATTTTTCTTTTTCTCATACTCGGTTATATTAGAGATGCTAAAATACCAATAGTTTCCATTTTTTTCTTTTTGTTCTAAAATATCTACCATTTTTACAAGGTATATCTTTTGTGATGTAGGTCATTTATTTTTTTTATCCAACAAATATTTCTTGAATAGCTACAGGAAATAGTAATATAAGCTGAACATGTCTAATCTAAAAATCCAGAATCAAAAATGCTCCAAAATCCAAAATTTCTTGAGTACCTGGGAAAGTTTAGGCAAGTATTTTAAAATCTGAATACTCCCAAATCTGAAACCATTCTGGTTTGAAGCATTTCATTTAAGAAAAATTCAATCTGTAGTTAGGCACAACATATACTCTGTAGACCCAATCCATACTCTCAAAGTTGACAATTTTGAAGAGCATGATATCAGTACTTGAAATGGAAAGGCTAGTTCAACATATGTCTTGTGATAGTAGGCTACAGCTATGATAATCCATAGTACTTATGCTGGCTTGTCACTTTCCTTTGGGGACAATAGGGGCAAACTGATAGATTCATAATCTTTGAGGACTTTTCATTATATTCCAACCAACCCTCATTTTTACATTATGACAAAACAATTACCTAAAATATACATCCCCTTTAAAGGTGGATAGCTTCCCTTACATTATTTTTTTTTTCTATTCAGCTTCCCTTGGACAATAACCTAGCCATTTTGTTGGAAATCTAGACACCTGAGTCTCAGCAGAGCCCCTCCACAGCTCACACCAGCAGGCTTTCGCTACACATTTGGTGAATGCCTGGCAGTCATATGTGTATTTCTATTTCTGAAGGAAGATGCATAACAGAAAACTGCTTAGTCTGTGTGATGTATATTATAATACAAAATGACTTACCTGTTGTTTATACTGAGTTCCCATTTTGATCAATAACTGTAGTTTTTTCCTATACAATGGAATGTTTACATCATTTCTCCAAAAATGTTAATGAGTATCCCATTGGTAGATATTGTATATGAGTTTTGCATGGAATCTAAAATTAGACGATCATGCAGAACCTACTATGGAATTGCTGTCAAACAACATACAGCAAGTGGGTCCTCTCTTCATTAGAGGTGCATGCGCTGAGCTCTAAACTGTTCCAAAGCTGCTACAGTCTCTCACTGACACAATGCACTGCCTCCAGCCTGCTCATTGTTTCTTTGCCTGCCCATTGTAGTTCTTATCCTCTGACTCCTTTGGTGCAAAATGCTCCATTATTTTCAATTTGTGCTATGCCCATCTCCTGCCTCAGCCTATTAATCCATGCCAACCACAGGGACAAATGGAAGCAGATGATTGCACACTCAGCATCAACAGGGGTGAATTTCTATCACATACTCCCAAGCCTTTGCCAGGAGTGCACACAGAAGACTCACAGGGTATGAGCGGTTCTCAGTTCTCAGATGGGCCAACTCATATTAGTGTTTGCGACATTCACGTAATAAAAAGAAAAGAAAAATTTCCAGCTGACTCTCTGTGATAAGTTAAACCAATAGCTTACACAAAATAGTTTAAAACATTAGTTCAAGAAGACATCTTTTTCTAAAAGGTCTTACTAGAGAATAAACTAGTAGACATTTTTACATTTTGTTTTTATGATCCACATTTAATCAAAATTATAAATCTACCAATATAAAATATACTTTAAAATTTATTAAGAAGGCTAATTCTTCATCTTTAACCACATTTTTACAGAAGGAAAACATGAACCAGTTTATTTAAAATTCGACTATGTTGCCCTCTTAATACCTATATTGTGCTTTTTCATGAAGGATAAAAATAATAAATAATAATAATAATAAATAGTCTCTAGGAAATGGTGTCAATTTGGTAAAAACCAACAAGAGAAAAAAAGCTGTGCCTTCCCATTGAGATGGTGGTTTTCAGAAAATTCCTAAGGACAGACTCAGACACCACTGGAAAGGAGGAGTTAAAGGCACTGAGAAGCAGAGTATGACAAGCTCAAGTTACTCTGAACTGGTTTGTTTGTTGGTTTCTTTCTTTCCCTCATTGATCCATTCATTCATTCATTCATATATAATATGTAGTACTATGAATTGAGCCCAGGAGTGCTGGACCACTAAGCTATATCCCAGCCCTTTTTATTTATTTTGAGGCAGGGTTTCATTAAGTTGCTGAAACTGGTCTCAAACGTGCTACCTCAGCCTCTGGAGTTGCTGAAATTACAAGTGTGCACCACTGAGCTCTGCCTGAATTGTTTTTTGTTTTGTTTTGTTTTGTTTTTTATCCGTTTTGTATGAATGATTTCCTAAAAGCCTTGTGTTTGAGGAGAAAGTTCTGCTAATAAAATACAAGTCTAAAATTCAGTGTAGAGTTACAGTACAGAAAATGCATGTGTGACAAGATAGGATCTACAAATATGTTCAAAATCATCAAATCATTGACAAAATCAAACATATACAAACAGAAAACAGTACAAAGTTAATCTCTTGATAGAAATATGTTACTGCAATATCAGTATTAAGCAGTGCTAAGTTTGTCTTTCAAAAATACACAATAATGTATACAATACATAGTAATTCTCTTTAAGCAGATTATTCAATAGATTGAAAAAATCAATCAGCTATAGATTAAACATTCTGTAATTTAATTAGAAATAGATCAAAAACAATAAAATATGCATAGATTTCTGTATCTTTAAAGTGTGCCCAAAACTTGTTTATAAAAATCAATGTTTCTTTAAAAAATTTTCTTATGTCATTTGGGCAATTTACTTTACATTCCAAAATAATTTGAGTTGTATCCATACCTGTTTCTTTATAAGATTACTCTATTACTACCTTATAGATCAATTCAGTATATATTAATTTATATTACATTTTGGGACTATTTTTAAACCCTGAGCATTATATCATACATTTTTATTGTCTGAACCAAGAACTAAATATTCATGTCGGATGTTTTAAAATTTTTACAAATAATGTTACCTTGATATTAAGTATCATACATTATTTGATATGTTTGTATAAATCTAGACATTTGGGCAAATGTTTAATAAGATTGGCCACACATAACAAGTTTACACATAGTATATAAATTTTCCTACCTAAACTTGGTATCCAAAAAATCTGAGCACAGAAGGTAAAAACAGTGTTTCCCACTCATGAATAATGTTGGATTTACAAATAAGGAGTAAGGATAGTTTGGCTTCGTTCCCAGGTGCTTTTGGCCTGAGGTGCCAGATAGAATTTTAGACCTATTCTCTTCAGAGGATATTGTTTTTCTTGTATTTAACTATTTGTGCCTGGGTTGAAGGATTTCCCACAAACTGGATAAATGTTAAATCTTATGTCACAGATGTGCTATTCATGTTATATATTTTTAAATGTATTCAAATTGATCCTTTAAATATTTTAATCTATTAGAAAGTGATTTTTGAGAAATATTTTATAAAATATATCATGTAATTAATACTTATAGCCTCAATAGTATTTAGCTCAGGCCCCCAAATCTTTTCTTGGCCCCTTTCCACATAATAGATAACTTGATCTCCTCTTTGAAAGATTAAATCTTCAAAAAGTAACCCTTCAACTTTTTTCTCAATTAACATATGCAGTTTGAAAGTGAACTGTATTTTCAGTTGTCTTTTTTCATTTATCTTCCCTTTTTCTCCTCTGCTTCTACCTTCACTTCCTCCTCCCTCTCCGTTTCTCCCTCTCCCTCATAAATCTGTCCCTCACCTGACACCTCCTTCCATGATCCTCAACACGCCTTTTCCTTGTGATATTATTCTGTTCAGTAAAACATTCAAAATTAACTGTTCTATAATATCAAATGCTTCCTGCATGTCTGGAGTTTTGTGAATACTGATATACAAATTTCCTACCTAAACTTGGTATCCAAAATATTTGAGTAGTGAAAGTAAAATTAGTATTTCCCACTCATAAATAAACTTAGATGGGCAGATGAGGATTAGGGATAGTTTAGCTCCACTCCCAGTTTTTTTGCTCAAGGTAGCAGGTAGAATTTTAGACCTATTCTCTTTGGAGGCAGATCATTTTCTACTTGTCTGTTTTCTTGTAGCCTGAGGAGATGAGATCTTTTCCAATCAAAAACAAAATAACAGTATGTAAAATTTGTATACTTTTTGATTAAATGATTTAATATTGTCTTCCCTAAAATAAACCATTCATCTTACAACTATAAAACTGAATAAATGACTCTTGGTTTTAAAAAAAATCAGTTTAAATTACTTCAAGAAGTAAAACAATACAGAAAAAACTGGAAAACATTTAATAGAAACTATGTCATAATAGGGCATAAAAGCTAATTTAAATACTCATTGAAAACTTTCAAACTTAATCCATGAAGAATCCACAATTTTAACTGAGACTATGTACTATTGGACCTAAGCAGGTATATGCATACATGTTCAATGTACCTTGAAACTTATTTATAAAATATGAAGAACAAACCAACATGCTCTGCTCTTTAGTATATACACTTGGTGGTTGCAAAACTCTCTAGCCTTCAGAACTCATGAACTTGTACTGTCCAAACTGGTAGCCACTAGCGAATTTAAAATTAATTTAGAATGAATTTTTCTCAAAAGCAGTTGATTATATTTCAGGTACTCAATAATCACTTTAGCTGGTGGCCACCATAGTTCAAAGTACAGGTTTATAGACCACTTATATCCCTGCAGAAATTTCTATTGGTCAATTCTACTCAAATTCTCAGTGTCCACTTTCTCTTTTATATAAAATGATGATAAAAACTAGCTCAAATAGTTGTTAGGGAGATTATACAGAACATGTGCAGGAAGATACTTTGTTATTATTATTATTATTTTTACTGTGAATTGAACCCAGGGTGCCTACCACTGAGCCACATCCCTAGCCCTTTTTATTTCTTATTTTGAGACAGGGTCTCATAAATTCTTTAGGGCCTCAATGCTGAGGCTAGTTTGAACTTGTGATCCTCCTACCTCAGCCTCTTGAGCCTCTGGGATTACAAGTGTGCACTGCAGCACCTGACTGTCAACTACTATTTATGCAGTAAAATTTTTATGCTTCCTTTGTCCATTCTTATACCAAGACCTTTTTCATTATTGTGGCTACTCCTTCAGTTGAGAAGCAAGTAATCCATGAATAACAATGCATGAGATCATGTAGCAAAACTGTTCTTCTGATTTCTCAAATATTTTCATAGGTGCTTTTCTGACAACCTCAATTGTCTTCATAGGTTGATTCTCTTGCTCTCCTGTATCTCAAGGTGATAATGACTATCATTTATTTCCCTTCTTGTTGAAAGAAAGTTCTAGAATAAATTATAGGGACCATGGATCAAGAGTCTTCTGAAGTATCTAAAATGTTTTCATATTGCTTTTCCTGAAAGCAAAGACTCAAGGACAGAGACCATACAGCTATTACAGCTTTAATCTGCAAGTATGGCATCAGTGACCCCTGACCTTCACTCTGAAAGGCCAACTTAGCTTATCCACTTTTGCTTGCATTTCTACGTTTGCCAGAATGAAGACAAAATCAATGTTTAGGTTACCTTCTCACCAACAAAGAAAAATTTAATCAAAGACCAAGGCCCACACAGAAGAATAAGAAACTACAAACACAACTATTTTACTATTTAATTGATTCAGTGATTTGAAACCAGTGAAATTTTTTTTACGACTAAATAAATGGTTTCTAAACTGCCAAGACTTAACTTGGAAATGCTAGGTTCTTTTTATTTTTTTTCTTCCCACCATCACTAATTGGAATTCTCACAACTGTAAATGTTCAAAGAAAGGCACAAAAAAGCAGAGGGAGTAAGATGAGAGTAAGAGCAGCTAGAGTCATGGCCAGAAGCCTCAGGGCTTTCAACCTGTTCCAGCCAATCCCAGTGGAGCAGGGATCAGCGCTGTATCCTCAGGAGGAGGAACTAGGTTATTCTTTAAATCTCTTCATCTCTCATTTCCACAGCTCTCTGAGTTAAGCTCTTGGGGTCAAGTACTCCCAGGGTGAGCCACAGAATTCATACAGCCCTTGCCATAAAAAAAAAGCCCAGGAACCATAAGAGTCAAATACAGCCTAAAATTAGCCTTACAGGTGTGAAATATCCAATCTTGGACAGCTGCCTCTGCAAGTAGAAAACAAACATTGATTAAAGAACCTAATAGAATGTTTTGCCTTGATAATTGCAGAAGCTGTGGGAAAGAATACACATTCTCCAAATCGAACTTTGCTAAATGAGGGTCAGTAGCTTTAAGCTTTTGGTAGTAGAAGCTCAACCCTGCAGTAAGTGAATATTTTAACCACAGGAACACTAAAAATTCAATGATATTTTCATAATTGCAATTCAGATAGTCAATAAACACTGTAACCTGAAGTAGCTAACTTTGAAGAAAACTTGATTGCCTAGCTAAAAACATTGTAGCACACAATATTAATAAACCTAACTACTGAACTCTGAATATAATAGGACAATTATCTCCAGAAAGCATTTAGTATTCATTATACCCAAAACATTAGTTTGTATAGACAGCTGCAGATACGATGCATGTAGTACAATTACAGTGCATCAGAGACATTCCACATAATGTTATTTGAAACTTTTAGCACATCTTGTTATGTGTCTCAAAAAAATTATTTTAATGTCATGACTAAATAAGAGAAAATTATTTTATGAACAGATCATAGATGAAAAAACAGAACTATTAGATTTTTAATGAAATGTGGTAACCTGTAGAATATGAATTTATGTATAGATTTATGCATAGTTTATATAGAGAGAAATAATGTTATGTTGTAAAATGAATGCAGATTTTATGAGTGCTTTATGCATGCCATTACAAACCTAAAGTATCTTCAATTCTTTGGCTTTATTGTGGGCTACTTCTCTTTAGTTACACGTATTACCTTTAAAATATCATGAAATCTGTAAGAAAAATGGAACCATTATAACAGTCTTCTAGAACAGGACATAGTTCTAGAAGTAAAACTTTTGGATGACATTTATGAAAGTTATAAATATCATTCTAGGTTTGTAAAATGTGAGATTTGCTTGTAAGACATCTAATACATCCTGGTTTAGAAGGAAAAATGCGGAATTGACCTCACTCAAAAATTCTGAATAACTGATGACCACAAAGTAATGTTTGATAAGAAAAGGACTTTAGAGAGAATGCAGTAGCACCTCAGACTGAATGAAGACTGTTGCCAAAGTCAAGCAGCTTATTGAAAGGGATGAAGTTTTAGAGAGCTCCTCCCCAACCCTCTTCATGGGTAGTTCTAAGGTGTTATGATAGTGAAGAGAACAAATTACTAGCATTTGCCAACTGAAGGGATCCAGAATCTAGAATTTTTGAAGTTCACAATATACACCTTCAATCAGGCCAATAGCACTGATGCAGAAAGTAAGTAGTTCTGAGAAACCAGACCAAACTAAGTCACATACTGAGATTCTTAAAAGGGTATCTATTGACTATTTTGTTTTTCTAAATGAAGGGAAGAAGGAAAGAGCTTGTTTCTGTTGGTAATGTCATGTTTCATTTAAGCAGTTATTTTTAAGTGATTTTTGACTATTGTCATTTTCGTTTAAAATCTTTTTTATGGTTGAGAAGGAAAAGCACAGACTATCATGAATTGTGTTGAGACAAAACTCAAAATGTGTGTTATTTTTTCATCTTCATTCCCATAGATAGACAAAGATTTACTGGCATTTGTTTTAATTATTATGAAATCAATAATATTAATTATAAATGATTTGGAATATAGAGAAAAATAAAAAATTTTAAGACACCTTGATTCACTACAGATTACAATTGTAAATACTTCAGTGTATTTTTAAGAGTTTTTCTCTAGAAATATGTATATTTATTTGTATTTATCTTGTGTTTAATACTCAAACTACACGATAATATCGTATTTTGAGCATTTTCCAAGGATATCAAATATTCTTGAATAACATGATTTATTAACTACACAATATATTTAGGCATTGTTGAACATGTAAGTTTTTTTTTATTTTTTTAAACTATTCTGCAAAAGGCATCTTTTGAAGTTTTTATACCAATTTTTTGCACCTTGTTTGAAAAAAAAAATCCTAGCAGAATTAAGTAAACATCATTATTACTTAAAAATACAGTATATCCAAAATAAGTAATCATATACTGGATATTATTCATATTATTATAATAAGCAATGATTTGTGACATCCTAATTGAACTTTTTGATATCTAAAGGATAAAAGTAAGTACCAAGTTATTTAACCCCATCTTTTATCCTTGTTGTTAATGATAGTTCATTTCTTTTAAGTGCATTTTGTTGAATAGAACAATTTGTTTATGCATTTAGCAGTTATCAGACATTTGACCTGTTAATGTTTATGAATAAAGCTGCCATGTGCATTCTAAAACAATTCTTTGAGGACATATGTTTTTATTCTTCTGAGGGGAATGCCAGGAATGAAATCGTTTGATCATATGATCAGCATACATTTAAATTTATAACAAATACCAATTTTCTGAAGCATATATATTGACCTATGTGTGTTTGTATAATTACTTTATATAGGCAATTATACATAATTTTACATATATGTAATTATGTACTATATGTGTGTGTGTATGATTAGTTCTCTCTCTATATATGTATTAGCCAAGGGTACTATATAACAGGTCAGTATAACTGTATATCATTGTCAATATTTTCAGTTATTTTCCATTATCACTGTTTTTTTCTTTGCACCCTTGTCCAAGCATATTGAAAGCCATTATAGTCCTTTAAAGTTAAAAGAGTAAGTGACCGTAGGTACATGTACTACACATATGGTGAAACTCTCCATCATGTACAACCACAGAAATGAAAAGTTGTGCTCCATTTGTGTACAATGAATCATAATGCATTCTGCTGTCATATATACCTAATTAGAATAAATAAATAAATAAATGGGGGAAATGTATATGAGTCCAAATTTCCCATTGGTTTGGCTTAAATTGGAATCCTTTTTTCTAATGAAGAATTAAGTTATTTTGGCACGGTATTTTTCAAAATTTTTCAAAGAATTTCTTGTGTCTCTCACTATCATATTGAGAGCACTAAAAAGAAATAGCCTATTTCTCATCACTTTTCTCTGTCTGTGTTTTGATTGTGACATAACTTATCAGGTGTTTATTTTTCCATTGTTGAACAAGGACAACGTTCAATCACATGAACTCTGTGACCTTAAGTCCCAACATTTATGGGATGAGATGCATAATTCCCCCAAATACCTCTCCTTTAATTTTTATATATTTTAATTTTGTTTCTAATTTATATCAAATTAGTTACTTTTAATTGAATATTCATTCTTTCTTTACAAAAACGGACATTTAAATAAAGACAGTCTTGTAACAAACTTATGCCTGAAACCCAAAGATGTACAAACAAATAATGGAGTAGAATCATGCATAGTTTTAAAGTTTTGTTTTCCAATTTGCAAAGTGAACATACTAAAGATGAACTAATCATAAAGGTTTAGCTTTGAGATGCTTATCTCTTACCTTCTTAGCTTCTGAAGAGCATTTCTTTTAAATATAATATTTTTTAATAACAAACTAAAAGGTGCGTGCCCTTTTTTCAGTTATTTGAAACATGTAAGGAGAATACTGTGTATGTTATAATGCATTCATCGCCACATTCAAAAAATGTCAGAGTTGATTTTCATGGTTACGCATTTCTTCTGGGTCTAAGAATGATACTATAAATAATCTGCATAAATTGTCTGAGGGATTTTATAATATTTCCCATATCTGCATATAGATTTCTACAAAATGTCTATATTTCCCTTTACAGGCTAAGAACATGATGAAGATAATATGTAGGCACAAAGATTTATGCAAGACAATAGCTCCACTTACCACTATTAGAAGTGGATACAAGATTAGCAAAGTAGTAAACTAAGGACAAATTTGCTAGGACAGAGGAAAAAACTACTTAAAATGAAACAAGTTTCTTACAAACAATGTAAACCAGAAGATAAACATGTTGTTTTATGCATTTTCTGTATTTTCTACGTGAACTTGGAAAATCATCTATTCTGTATTCCAGAGTTTTTAAATTAGAAGTAGGCTATTATACTTAATACATAAAATATAAGCTATGTTGAATAACATGAGAAAATTAATTGTAGTATCTAATAATGTACTTGGAGTAATTGTAGGAGCTATATAGAATTATACCCCATATACTGTGATCTGTTCATTTGACTCTGAGATCCTTTTCCTATTGTCACATCTGTCTGGTTGTACTATGCAAAGCTAACAGGGAGGAAAAAAAAACCTCAATCTCCTTAGCTATACCTATTTAATTTTAAGATGGTATCTACTATGTGTTTAAAAACATCTTCAAAGGAATACAAAAGAATTGTGAAGTCTTACTTGTATTTTCAAATTTCCTACCATCTGTTTGAGCAGACAAGGGTAACACACATGGAAGATGTAGAAAATATCAGAACACAGACATAACCAGATGCTACATCTTCTGTCAAGACATTCAGCAGAGCACGAATTTAAAAGAGTGAGAGACCATGTGGGCCAGAATCAGAAGGATTCATAAAAGAGGTGGACTCGAGGCAGGACTTCAAGGAAATGTTTCATATTGAATGAAAAGTCAGGGAGAGAGATATTAATAAAGTAAGCATAGTAGGAAATATCAAGAATGTTGCTTGAAAATAGGGTTTTTTGTTGGCAAAAAAGATGAAAATCCAGTTGCATAGTTAGAATGGGATTAATTTGTAATCCTGGAACATATTTGTTTAATTTTTGGGGTTACAGGGACCAGGGATTGAACTCAGGGGGCACTCGACACATTCCCAGCCCTATTTTTTGTATATTTTGTTTGTTTGTTTTAGAGACAGGGTCTCACTGAGTTGCTTTGTGCCTCACTTTTGCTGAGGCTGGCTTCCAACTCATGATCTTCCTGCCTCAGCCTCCCCAGCTGCTGGGATTACAGGTGTGCATTAGTGTACCTGGCCCTGCAACATACATTGAAGTATACCTTAAGCACTAAAGAATTCTTAAACCAATGGGAATTTCCCAGTCTAGTATAATTTCTTTGGGCCTAGAATATCTATATATTCAGCTGTCTATCGCAAAATGAAGCATCTATTTTCCATGGGCAACAGTGTTCAAAATGCTGCTTGTTTTTCATATACATGTGAATATTTGTCTTTCACCAAAAAGGCAACCCCTGCAAAGCAATATTAATGCCTGTTATAATTTATTACTATATACACAAATTGAATACTTCAGTAAATAAAATAATGCAGAATTAGCCATTCTAACAAGATTATATCCAAAATTATATTTAACAAGTAGTGATAAATCATATTAAACAAGAACTTTCTTGTGTTAAAGCTCCAAAGCATCAGAGTAATCAGTTTATTAAACATTCAAGAAGAACATAAGGTGGATACAGATTTGATATAAAAGAATGAAAATATCAAGGGGAATTTTTCCCCATGTTATTGTCCTCCTTTTATTATATTTTTTCTATATATGTGTTGATAACTAACTGGAGACAGAGCCAAACAGCCCCAATTAATTCAGCACTGTTTGGCACAACTGGCACCCCCTGCTGAGAGGAGAGGAGATCTGAGCTAAGCAAAAGTCTGAATTGGCTCTTCTAGTTAGGAAGATGTGTCTCCCCAGATGAGCATCACCCACATTACCCGCAGTGCATTCTGGGGGAAGCTAAATTTGCAGGTCAGTACAGAAAGACCAACGCATACCTTTTACCCTAAATTTAAGAAGAATCAGGCCATCTCAGATTTGAGATTTTCATATGTGTTAGAGTATATACTCAGGAAGTGTGAGCATGAATATTTGTGTTTGGGGTTTTGTTTGTTAAAATTTCTGAGTTTGATCCAAATATTCCATGAATCTTCAGTTTTGCTTTTATGTGGGAATGTGCACGCTCTCAAAGTTTGCTGCCTAGAGCATGCATTTCCACTACTCTTTTGTATTAAAATCCATTAAACTTATCTTCATATCTCTTCAGGCTTTTTTTTTTCTCTAACCCTTGGTAATTCAAGCTTGACTATTTTGGAACCAAACCTATAAGGAATTTTCAAAAAATCATCTTGAGTTTTATTCAAAGAAAACCAAATTTCTTAATGAGAAGTTGAGAAATCAGTAGGTCGGACTTCTATTTGAAGAAAAAGCTGACAGCTCATTTCATTGTAACTATCACATGGAAACAATAGTATGTTGGAATAGATTATAAATGCTGAAATTTCTTTGGTAATCAGGAATCTAAGATATTGTTCTTTGGTAAGGAATTGAAACATTGTCCATCATTCCTCTTGTTGATAGAGGTAACTGTTTCATTCACATGAATAGTTGCAAGTTATTTAAGAAGTTTTAAGTCAAAGCAATTTTAGGGTAAATGAGATTTTTATTAAAAAAAAAATAAGAAACATTTTTCTCCTAATAAATTCTATTCATACTTCATGCGTTAGCAATCTTAAGAATTATTTTGCTTCTGGGAAGTATTAGAATTTTACCTGAAATTATTTTCAGTACTATAAAGTGGTGTGTTCTCTTTTCCAATTCTTACAATCAAATGTCAGATTGAATGCTTCCTCTGCTCTTCCATAGCCCTCCAGGCAACATATGTTATTAAACCACAGAGAGTCACCAGGGAGAGCAGAGAGCATATGGGAAATTAGGGTTCCTAAGTAGAGAGAAGTTGGCAAATCTATAAAACTGGGGATAATCTCTCTCTTGAGCCATCTCTCCACTTTAAATTATCCCTGTTAACCAAAATAAACTTAGGGCATCATTCCATGGCTAATGTGCTTTGAAATATTTTGCTCAGTTGTGGTCAGGAGGTCTGTCTTACATTTTATAACAAATGTGTTCTCTTGGTACTCAATGCTATTGATTTTGTGGCCAAAGGGATGTGATCAATGAAGTACAGCTGCAGCCTAAAAATGATCAGGGCAGGAAATATTGTAATGATGAGCTAACCTCAAAAGGCTCAGCTTTGAGCTGCTTATCTGGACCTCTTGCCTTCTAGAAATTGGGAGGGAGTCTTGAGAGAGCTACTTTTAGCAAGGATTCTGTTGACATATACCTTATGTCAGGTCAAAAATACCATAGAGCAGCCTTTCCACTGAATTTTTGCCAAGGGGAAATAAACCCTTAAAGGCTATCGTTAAAAAAATATAATAAAGTTATATTTGTTATATAATGGAAAGAGGTGACACTGAGAGTTCTTCACTTTAAGTTCTGTGAAAAGAATCAAGTTACATTTTTTCCCCTCATTTTCAAGCATAAATGTGGCCATCCAAAAGTTCAGTTTCCTCTACTTGTATAAACATTGGTTGAAATATATTTCATTGGCACCTACATATATAGTAAGGGTTTTAATCTGTCTTATGCTTGTTAAGTTCTTAAATCTCGGTTATTTAATTCATCTAGCATGCATTGATGTGCTTTTGTGTAGTATGTACCAGGCTAGGTGCAGAGGATTAAGGGATAATGCTTTATATGCAGATGGTCCATGGCTTTCACAACGGGGTTCTGCCCAAATAAATTCAATCACAAATTGAGAATATCATAGTTGAAATTTCATTTAGTACACCAACCTACTGAACCTCAGAGCTCAGCATCACAGTTCATTGTGAAGTATCAGTTGTTTCCTCTTGGGGTCCTGTGGCTGACTGAGAGCAGCGACTCACAGTCATGGCCTAGCACGTGGAGAAAATACCTTACTGCTCATAACTAGCCCGGGAAAAGATTACAATTCAAAATTCAAACTATAGTTACAACTGAAAGCACATTGGTTCCACATCATAATAAAGTCAAAAATACTTATATTAAACCATCATAAATCAAGGACCATCTGTATAATTCTTTGCTTTAAGACGCCCTATACTCTATGCAAATGTGTTACATTGCAATGAGTTCATCCCAAAAGCATAACCCAGGCAAGAAGAGAAAACAACTTTATCTACATGAAGGAGGCCATTAGGAAAGTATACTGGAAGTACTAACTACAATTAGTGTGAGATTCAAATAAATGTGGTTAGACTTTTTTTCCTACATAAAATAAAAAGGCAATGCCTTTGCAAAAGGCCAAAGAGGAGAAATTCCATGCAGTTCCATTTGGAACTCAATAATATTAGATCTTAGAGGGTGACTTGAGAAAGAGAAACAAAAGAGGAAATTAAGTTAAAACTGAACCTGAGTAAATTCAGACATGGTGCTAAGTGTCCTGCTAAGGAACTTGACTTTACCTGCGGGCAACAGACCATCACTAAAGGATTTGAGCAATGAAAAAAGGCAAAGACAGACTTGTAACAACAGAAGAGCTCATTTAAGTGTAGTGTACTTTCAGCCAGAAAAGCAACAAAGACCCTGATTTATAGCTCCACCTGTACCAGTTTGCCCAAATTATTACTGGGATAGTTCTGAGAAGTAGAGTACTTCTGAGAGAACTGATATGTTAATAATACTTACCCTTCTATTGATAGTTTTATATATATTCTAGGAAAATGTGAGCAATTTGGCAACTATATAAATGCCCCCTACATGTGCTCATTGAATTAAAAATGCTGTCATAAAAATGTTTACATATTCTGACACTGATCTTCTTTATGTGTTTTATAAATAGTGGACACTGACATTTTATTAAATGATATCCTATGGCATGAAAAAAAATACTATCTGGTGTATTTCCGGAGTACATTTAACACACTAGAAAGGCTTTTCAGAGACTGAGGTGTTTATCTATGGTATGTATTTTATAACCTTGAAAGAGGCAGCAGAAAAGAAGGAATTCTTGAGTCTATACACTTATTTAAAATAACAAGACATGTGCCTTTGTCCCTTTGCATTTTGTGAATTGACTTTTCTCATAAATAAGATATAATAGTATTTTTAAATAGCCCATCGACTCTTTTAAAAGAAACATCCATGTATTAGCTGAGGGTCTGATATTGTCTCATTTCAAAATCAGTATTTTTTGAGTATTATTTAGATATTTCATTGATATGAAAACTGAACACTTGAGATTTCAGGCAGCATAATGCCTCAGGCAACCCAGCATATCAAAATATAGTGCACAGAGAGACTTTTACTGCTTCTGCTATTTAAAGACCTATTTTCATGAGCTTATTAGCTACTAGTGATCCCGAAGGAGAAATACAATTAAAACTTAATCATACCAAAAGCTGGGATTCTTCTGATTCAGCGAACTTGTAATCTATTATATTTAGTAGTTTACTTGCAAATGTCTGAACACTAGAATGAGAATCATATAAATGGACTTCATTCTGTCGTGATACAGTTCCTCTGAACTCACATCGAAGGACTGGACTATTTGGTGTTCATTTTACTCCTTATGCACCCCCACCCCACACACACACTTTCAGGTTCTAAATCATGGCATCTCTTTTTTCTTCTGTGAAAGCAGAATAGCTCCCATTCCCCTTGACTATCATATTATACCATTCCCTGGGTTTCAGATATGAAATCAAATCCTTATAAAATAGATGACACTAAAGAATTTGAGCCCACATTAGCAAGTCAAGTAAAGAGTTTAGAGATATATGAAAACCACAGTTGGATGATCCTATATTTGCTCAGGAGCTTGAGGTGAACAGGGAGATTCTATTACTCAGAGTACGAAGAGGAAGACACTGTTTCATTTACAAATATTGATTCTCATGCACATTCCTACCCCCTGTCCTCACAGCCTCTGTTATGGGATAGTTTGAGCTTCCTTGAAACCATGTGAAACAGACAGAAGCAATGAAGGAGAGGGTGCTTGCTACACTCGGCCTAGGAGTGTTTTTCAGTCTTACTTCAGGGGCTGATCTACTTTTCTGGATCCTGAAGGATTGCTCACAGTGCATCAGGTCAGAATGCATCAGGGACATTGGGCTACCAGTAGTTCTGTTAGACCTGTAACCACTTGCCAAGTCATTCTCTAGGTGCTATTTCTGAGGGAACACCAGACCTTGCTGTGTTGCTGTCAGCTGGTGCCACAGAGGTCATCTCCTTATCAGGCAGAGAATCAAGGCCTTTCGGAAAGTAAGGGAAGAATTGAAATGGTTTTCGTGTCCCTCAGGAACAGAAGTTGATACTCTCGTGGGTGTACCTCCTTCCGTGTTGCTTTAGAGACTACTGGTTTTGGGAAGTGGATTCATTTCAGAATGAGTGCTTTGGATTGGAAGAAAGAATTAGGCAATGATGAGATGGCTTGTCTTTGAATGCTGGACACTGATTCCTTGCTTCAGTGTTGTTTATTGGGTACATCTCTATCTGGAATCACATCTTAGCCAGGCTTATGTCAAGAATTACAATATAATCTCACAAGTGTAGAAGGTCACAGTTCTGCCAACATGCTAATTAACATTTCAGCTCTGAAGCTACTAACCTAGTACAAATTACAAACTTCTTTTGGTGGTTTTTGTTCAAAAAGCAAAACCCAGCTGACTTAATCATATTTTTGTACCAAAAAAACAAATAAACAAAACCCCTTGATCTCAAGTTATTATTTGTGGCATACTAGGAATTTGACAATTATACCAAACTGCTTCTGGAAAGAAATATAATTAAAAGGCTTGAAAAAACCTTTTAACTTTTAGTAATTGTAATCAGTGATACATTTCCAGCAGCACATTTTTTCCTACAAGCTGTTTACAAAGGAATTGTACTGAGACTCACTTCATTCTGATTTGTTTTTCTCTTACAATGGTCTTGAAACAGAATCTGTTCTTAGCTAGTGGAGGATAATCTAATACAAGGCTTTTATAGATATAAAAGATTGTCTATTACATCTTTCTTGCCTTCAGACATTTAAAAAGTACATAAATATTGACACTTTTCAAGTGTCCATTTAGACAGTATTACTGAAAACTTGAGTATTGGCAGTTATGATATGCACCATATCCTACATTTAACAAAATTGTTAAATTCTAAATTTGCAGGTTTTCTTTTAAGACAGGGTGAGAGACTGGTGTTTTTCTCACTTTGCCTCATTATAAGTACAATGTAGCTGGGGAGGTGATATTCTGACAATTTTATTAGTCATGGTAAATATTAAATTATTAAATACTAAAGTTTATCTAAAAGTATCAACATTATCTAAAAGGAAATTATTATACAAAATGTTTAATATTTTTAGCTTTCTGGTAATTTTGTGTTCTGGCGTCTTTGTCCATAGTATGAGTGTAATACTTCAACAATAACAAGTGGAGATACCTTATAATCTCCACAGATGCTGATTATTCTTTGATCATCAGTGTTTCTCATTGAATTTGAAGTCAGATCTGACAATAGACACTAGTATTAGTGGCCATGATAATAGCAGCTATATACTGAATGCCTACTATGTGCCAGGTACCATTCGAAATAGGAGTTGCATTACACTGAGCTCTTTAGATATGTTACATCAATTAATCTTCTCAGAAAACACATAAAACCATGTGAAATAATATTTCTAGTTTACAAGTAAAATTAAAATCTAAAGAGGTAAGTAAATAACTTCCTCATGGTCACATGGCAAATGTCACCCTTGAATACAGTTGTGGTCAATTTAACTTCTAGAACTAAAACTTAACTGCTAAGCTATTTTGACAAGAATGTTCTTGAAGCCATCAACAAGGCTTTGCACTTGAGGGCTTATTTCTGTAATGCCACTTAATAGAATGATATCTGAGAAATCTTCCAGTTTCTATTTCCATCAAGCTTGAAATGTAGAGACATACTTTTAATCAATCGGGAAAAATAATTTCATTATATTGTTGAAGTTTCCATGAAGTAATTAGAGGTCTTTGATAAATTAACTGGCGAGTTATAATTTATTTATTTATTTTTACTTCTAAAGCTTACTACCTCTGCTGCAAGATGATGTGAACTATTGTATACAATGTACACATATGAGAATAACAGCCCAAACTAGGCAGTGAATAAATATATCTCATTGTAAACCAGATTTATTTATTGATTAGCTGCTAGTTGTAGGAAGATGTTATTAGATTTCTAGGGCTGCCATAACAAATTATCAAAAACTTAGCAACTTAAAACAACAGGAATTTATCTCAGCTCTGAAGGACAGAAGTCTGAAATCAAGGTGTCAGCAAGGCCAAACCCCCTCTGAAGACTTTAGGGGAGATTCTTTGCTTGCCTCTTTTAGCTTCTGATGGTAGAGTTTCCTGGTTTATGCTAACTTCAGCTTCACAGGACCTGTTCTTTCTCCCTATTTGCCTCTTATAAAAATATTTGTCATTGGATTTAGGACATACTCCAATAATCCAGACTGATTCCATCTTGAGATATTTAAATTGTGTATATATGCAAAAGATCCCTTCTCCAATAAAATCATATTTACAGGTTTTAGGGATTCAAATGTAGACATATTATTTGGGGAGACTATTATTTACCCAACAACAGTAGAAAATGACAAATGATCATACGTTTCTAGACTGCACTAGAAGTTGAGTTGGACCATTAAGTAAGGAAAACAGAAATATGGGAAGTATTGGGAGAAAAGCGAGGGGGATACATTTTGCTGTGGACCTACTGGGATGCCAGTGTTTGGTTTGCAGCTTGAGAAAGAGATCAGGATTAGAAATACAGATTTTGGAAACTCCTCATGAAAGAATGCAAAGTCATAAAAGTGTTTAAATATGGCTAAGAGGAGAGTATAAATGAGCAAAGAAGGATGAGAAAGAAGTCAGAGAGGGAATGCACCAGGGTTCAATTTCGTTCGATAAAGAGGCAAAAAGCTGTCAAGAGACTGAAGAAGATTGTTCCATTTGGGGCAATACAAATAACGCATTATGTAAAGTACATGTATGGTCCCAGAAGGGAATCCAGAAAATACAATAAAGAAAAGTGAATTTAGGAAAATGCCAAACATAAATTGCCTATTTGATAATATCAGAAATCAAGTGTCAGTCTTGGTAATAGGAGAATCATAGCAGCATTTAACCTCCATCTTCTACTCAGTGGGTATTTATTTAGTGTTACCTGAAGAACAATGCATTGATTTCAAACAGTTTACATTATCTCTAGCCCTTTATTTAGTTCCAAACATGTGGATGAGAATCTGGCATAATTTTACTCTATAGCAAACTGACCAGTATGATAAGTATCTGTGGTTGTCACTGTTAGACCTGACCTCTGGTCCCTGCAGACCAGAAAGTTCTGAGTGACTGGTTTCCCTCTCCTCTTCTGCACATGAGGGTAGTTAGTGATTCTGTCTATTAGACTAAGCAAGTAAACAAGCTGGGCCCTTTGGGCACAAGGATGACAGTGGCAGTAGGCTCAAGTTGCTGCCTGTCATTTTTGTCGCCTTTTTTCTTTCCAACTATTGTTTTAGTTTGGTTTTGATGAAAACACATCTCTGAATATCTACCATAAGAAAATCACTTGTTGTGTAAGCCTTATACCTAAACCTGGTATCAGCAGCATTTCTCAAAAATTTTTTCATTATTACCACTTACACAAAAATTTTCAGGCAATTCCTTTTCCTAATTACCATTAACCCATTAGATTATACTGCCAAAGACATATTGTATTTCTGTTTATATACTGTTATTTGGAAGACAAAAAAATGTGATATCAGACTTTTTCTTTTTTTCTGAGCTCCCCCTTCTGGATCAATTTTCGTTCTCTGTGGGCAATATTCTGTGGAGAATGCATAGATTTGGGTCTATGCATTAAAGTTCACTTTAGTGCCTAAAATAATAAATGACCATCTAGTACATGGAATAATGTACTTCGGTTCAAATTAGGGATCATTTTATGTATGAGAGAGCATATTTTACTTGCTTTTCTCCTGGGTAGATTTGGCCGCATTATTAATAAAGCTAATGAAAATTTAACTTCATAGATACTTATTGCTGAAGTTAAATTTTTATCACTATTATTTATTATTTAATTTTAATCAAGTGCCACACTGTAGTAGGTGCCTCTTTGAGTCCATACCTCAACTCAATGAATTTCTCCTGAATGACCCATGTAAGTCATTTACTGAACTTTGTCGCACAGAAAGGAAATTCAAAAGCAGTCTCACCTATTAGTATCAATCTTTACTCTTTGGGCAGAAATAATGGAAATTCATTTTAGACTCTATTCTCAGTATATTAATTAAATATATGCACTGATTTTCTACCCCACAAACTTGATTCTTCAGAAGTATTCAATAAATGAAAACTACTTTTTTAGGGGGGAGTTGCTCACATTAAAATCTTTGGAATTATCCTTTCAAGCCAACTCAGCCTGCACAACTAAGCAATCAGCAAATCCTGTCAACTCTGGCTTCAACATACAAGCAGAATCTTGCCACTCCTCATTAGCCTCATCATAACCCAAATCACAAATGTCTCCCACTCCATTATCACCAAGTCCTCTTAACTGTATCCTTGATTTCACCCTTGCTGTCTACCATCTGATTTCAAGAGCAGCCAGAGGCTCTGCTGCAATAGAATTTATATCATGTCGCCTTTCCCTTCTCAACCCACCAGTAAGCCCCAAATAAGCCCATTCCATTCATTTCCCTGGTCTCTGAGGTCCTGGGTGATGGGGTCTAGCTTCATCTTCCTTTATTTTATTCAACCTAATGATTTGGCTACATAGACCTCTTCAAAATATCTTGGACAGGGCTGGGATTGTAGCTCAGCGGTAGAGCGCTTGCCTCGCATGCGTGAGGCCCTGGGTTCGATCCTCAGCACCACATACAAAGCAAAAAAATAAAGACATTGTGTCCATCTACAACTAAAAAAAATTTAAAAAAAAATATCTTGGACAGCCTAAAACCCCTGAAACCTTGGGGGCTATTTATAATTATTCCCTTTCATTTTGAATGTTTAAATTTCTTTTGAAAATGGACACATAAAAATTGTACCTATTTTGGGATTACAATGTGAAGATTCAATACACCTATGTATGGTGTAATATTGACATCAGAGTAAACATACCTACCTGATCAACTATCTATCATTTCTTTTTGCTGAAAACACTCCAAATCTTTCCTTGTAGCTTTTTGAAATGTCCATTGCATTCTTGTTATCTATAGTCACCCTACTATGCAAGACACCAGAGCTTGTTTCTCCTCTTACTCCTTTACCAAAAATGCTCTTTCTCCTGTGCTCTCTTGGTCTACCTCTTCACTCTTAATCTCCATTTCAACATTTGCACATTTGTTAGGTTTTACATGGACACTATATTTTAAATGGCCAAAAAAGAAAACAAGAACCCATTGGGGACTCCTCCTCCTTTTTATTCTGCTTTGTTTTTCTGTCAATAGTCAAACCAAAAATATGTTAAAGATTTATAAAATACTATCTATCTCTGCTCATCATAAAAGTCTTCCCAAGGTAGAAATTTTATCTTCTTGTTCGCAGCTGTCTAATATTTAAAGTAGGTACTCAAATAAATTTCTTGAGTGAAAACCCCCTTCTAGCTTTTTGAAATGCATTGAATTAACTTTTTTCAGGTATTATGTCTACTATTTATTCATTATCAGTTAAGTATTGTTTTCAATGAACTTCAAAATCATGTGGTCCCTCGAGTGGACTCATCCTGCAATCCTTTTTATTCAACTCCAAAAAGGTGTTGCTAGCAGCTGTTCTGGAATCAGAGGAGATAAGAACGAGAGAACCAGACAAGATTCCTGCCCTACAGTATAGTCTTTTGTTTTGCTTGTTTCTGTCCCACATATTTTGTGAAGAGTTTTAGTTAGTGAAAGCCTCAAATCATGTACAACCAGTTATTTTATACAGATGAGTCCTTGGATAGGTACAAATAGTGAATTTCTTATAAAATAAGTATTATTTAACAAATATGTTTAGATCCAAGTGGTCACTAATGATGTTTTCATCTTGAAATAATGTGTATTTTACTTGGTAGAATATATTGTATTATGGAGTTAAGTATGCATTTGCATAATTGGGGCCATATTTCTTTTTCAATCACTGATAAGTAAATAACTTTCTCAAAACTTAAGTTACAAAGTGGTAAAATTCAGATGATACTATTTTAACCTCTTCTGCTCTTTTTTTCTGATATCCAAATATGTAGAATCATTACCTGATCATAGTATTTCAGCAGAGTGAAAATACGAGCTTGTAAATTCTCCATTTTCTTACTAGGCATTGAGTGTGATAAAGGTAGAGGTGTCTCAGTTTTTCATTTTAATACTGTGGTATAAGAACTTCCATGAAAGTTAAATGAAAACTTCCATGTTAAGAGAATTTTTCTTTCAAATCAACTTTTTCTGCATAATAATATGTGGATCATGAGCCAATAGATTATATTGTTAAGTGTATTTAGGAATACTATCAACACATTTCAGGTGGCTTTGTCTTCAAAACGTATACCACAGTCCACTAGGTATGTGCCTTGAGTCTTTCTTGAGTCTTGGTGCCTTGAATCTTTCTGTGGATGTGAATAAATTTCCATTGGCATATGTAATAATTCCTTTTATTTCTGCAAAGCAAATATGAACATAAAGATACTATAGTTTGCACTACTTTGAGAAGTACCTGTCTATGACAGATTTCTATAAGGGTAAAAAATATTTGTCGGATCTGGATTAAATACCTGAGTTAGGTTTGGCTTTCCACAACTTATGTTCACTGTAATGTTTATTTAGTTATTATTAGTCACATGCCTTCTTGGTCTATTGTTTTACTATTAAAGAAGCAAAGATCAAACAGAAGTATCTCTGAACAAATTGTATCTCATAAATGTTTGCTTTAATAAACAGATTTTTAGAAAGAACTAGAATTTTAAAAATAAATCCTTTGAAAGAAATATCCCACCCAGAATTCAACAACTATATTCACTCTCAGAAAAGTAATGCAGGCTAAAGTACAACCATAAGATGATATAAAGATTTACATAGAAATTACTTCAATGATTTGGAAAACCCCAAGCAAGAAAATATAAAAATTAATTAGACCTACACTAAATTTTTTCTATTGTTTTACACGAGCATCTTATTTCGCCCAAACCAGGTAATTTAATATGGTAAATATAGTGTTTTAATGTTGAGTCTTGGGGGCTAAGAAACCTGAATTACTTCTCTTAATGATTGTTTTCATGTCGGAAGCACAATGCAATGCCACACTAAAAAAATGAAGAGCCTATTACTATAATTAATGTAATTAATTTTTAAAGCATTAAAGATTTAAAATGACTCATGAAAAATAATACAAGAAATGCACTTCTGTTCCCCACAGTTAAGTCCTATAATTCTGAGTGGAAATTTATATTGAATTTAGAAAGGTTAGATTGATTTTTTAATTACCTCTCCAATGACCACTGATGTAGCTGATCTTGAAGGTAATATTAATTAGCTGATCTAATATCTTATCTGTGCATATTATTAAAAGGACTATCAATGTGATCTACCTTATCTAAGCAGTGAAAAATATCACCTTAGTGTGATGTATATTGGAGATTTTTCAGTTTGGAGGTTTATGTCTTAGAAAATACTCACAATAAACAATGTGCATACTCACATAATATAAGCACAAGTTGTGTGACTGCTAATCTTTCTGAGGTATTCTACCGCCATTAGCGAGGCAGAAAATTGTGTATTTTGCAGCCCAGTTTTAAGGCAGTTTTAAGAGATGTATGTGGATTTTACTGGAATTATCTTTCTTTAGGTTTTAGACCAAGAGAAAACTTGTCCTCATTCTAGGTTATTAGGAAAGACTTCTGGAGAAAGGTGAGTGTGAATGAGGAAGAAATGTTTGAGCACAAAAACATAATACAGATTAAGAAGATGTAGAAGTTTAAGACCAGAATTTTTAAAAATGTAAAGTACAAATAAATTCAGCAGTATAATAAATAGGTTAGTGTAAAATAACAAGAAAACTTAAGCAATAAATGAATGTAAACCAAAGAGCTCAAATGTTTGTGCAGTTACTTTTGTGTAACTTTCATACTGAACTATATACTGAAGTTAATTGTGGGAAATTTTCAAATGATGCATATCATATATTTCACTGAAAGCATTAAAAGAAGCTAACATGTTCAGTGCATAAATGTTCTCAGATATACAATGAATCAGATGATTTAGGGGGAAAAACAGATTCAAAGAGATGACACAACAATGATTTAATAAAAAACACATAACCAGGATTTGGAGTCCTAGAGGGAACCACCTGGTCAGTTTGGATGAAGGTTAAAGGACCTACTTCACTCTTCTTTTAGTCTTATCTACACTTTACACTAAAGGACATATACAGTGACACATAGGAGGCCAATCTCTTTCATCCCTTTGAAACTGCTTGAACAGTGGCTCTAACTTCTATCATTCTTAATATAGTGATGAGACCAGATTATGGCCCGCCCTGCACAGTGGCCACAAGCACTTTTTATCAATGAAAGGATCCAGCTGTGTATCACAGACAGCTTTCCAGAAACTGATACCCACAGGCCCCACCTTATAGATGACTCCACAACCCTCTGCAGCCTCCTACCAAAGTCTTCCTCAGACCCCTCAGTCTCAGCTGACAGACCTTGGTATCTAATCATTCCATATCATTTTTCTATTAGTAGCCTCTAATATAGCTATTTGTTGAAACTGGCTCTCTTTAAAGGCATATTTCATACTAAAAGGCCTATTTTTAAAATACTAAGAAATGATAGCTCACCTAAGATTACAGAGTGCAAGATGGGTATCTGAAAAAGCAATACACAGGGTTTAAAAAAAAGATGTTCAAATTAAATGGTCATTGATATGGGTCCACGTATTGGTCAGTCAATCATGTGGACCACACTGAAGACAGGAGTTGTATGTGACATCTTCATCCTACCACTTACAGTGGATCTGATTTCTGTAACCTCAGAAACTTAATTGTTTGTTTGAGATATAAGAATCTTAAGTGATATCTTTAGTTCAACCTATTGTGATCCTATAATCATGTTCCTATGATCCAATAATCCTACAAACTTTACCAAGTAGTTGCTACCTCCAAAGAATTACAATCTAGTTAGGAATCAAAATTAATTCAATAATAAAGACCTCAACTAGATGGCAAATTAATCTAAGAATGAAAATATCAATGTTAGTTGACATAAAGAGATGTCAGAATCAGTAAATTTGAGCTGAGGAAGGAGGCAAGTATGGTAGGCAGGGAAATGAACGTAAAAAGTTTTAGAAGAGAATGTAAGAACTCTGAGGAAATAATCCAGATTATAGTACAGTAAAACCAAAGAGTTTATATTTGATGAAGCAACCAAAGAAAGAAGGTTTTTAAGCAAAAAAGTTACAAAATGATAACAATATTTAAGAAATAGTAACTTGACAGTGGTTAAAGATTTATTTACTCAACAAATATTTGTTGAGTACAAATTCTGTACCAAGCATCCTACTAAGCACTAAACATTCAGATGTGAGCAAGTAGACACCTATTTTCCACCACCCATTAAACATTCAAATATGAGCAAGTAGACACCTATTTTTCTACCACCAGCTCAGAGTCCCCAGTGCTAAAAGTCAGCTATAATAAATGTATCTTTGGGAATGGCCACTAACCTGGTCTGGGAGATAGGGTCACAGAAGGATTTCAGGAGATAAAATATTTGCTTTGAACCCAGAAAGTTGGATTAGATAAGAAGAATGGTGATGCGGGTGGGAAGATTGGCAGAGAAGAATTTGCATATGCTACAGTTCAAAGAGCACTGGGAACTGAGGCAGGAAGATAAACTAGATTGCTGCTAAAACCATCCAAGTCCACACTGGGGTTGTCTAGGGCAAACTGATAACAATAAGAAGTGAAAGTAAAATACAATTATGAGAAGTACTTTATTGTAATTATAGGTATAGGTGACATATGTGAATTCATAGAGCTCCAATATTAAAGTGTAAGCAGTTAGATGTAAATATTTCTCCATAATCTTATAATTCGAATATACCAATGAAATGCATACAAAATGCATTTTTCTTGCTTCCTTTATTTTAATATATACATGAGGATGAATTGAAAATTATAAAATACTTGCCATGTCAGAGATATAGGTAAGCCTTTATAATTTAGATTATAATTCTACTCACTGAATGAATAGAATTTTAGGAACATAATATGGAAATTATTTTAGGATCTTATATCTGAGGTCATCTTTAGCATGCCATCTATCAGAATTGGAAAGTTTAATTGAGTTTTCTATATCTTTGTCTCTAATAATTTCCCATTTGCTATATTTTGCCTTTCTTCCTCTAAAGAGGGAAACAGTTCTCATTTCCATATAGCAGATACAATGTAGGTAAATGGCTCATTTAAAAACCTTAGTTTGAATACCTGTGCAAAATCTCCTAGATATTCCTTTGTTATCTGTGCATCAAATGACTACTGCCTAAATCTGGAAAAAGTTCAACTTGTGATTTAAAAAAGAAAAAAAAGTTCATTTATGGACTTCTGCAGTGAGTTCAAAAACAAAGAAGTTAATTTTAAAAGCTCATTATATTGAGTTAACAGTGAATTAAAAAACCAATGAAATTAATTTTAGAGCCATTTAATTTAGTTCAGGAAAGAGTGAGACTCTTTTATTAACTTAATTATTTTGGAATTCACTGTTTTAAAGTCCAATAAATGTTATGTATTTTATTTCCAATTAACTTCATTGTACTCTGAATCATATTTGCTTTCTTCATGTGGATAAATCTCATCTCTCATTTTGCACATAGGCTGACTATTCACAAATGGGCTAGTTTCAGTATATTAGAAAAAAGTACATTACATTTTGAAAGTGACAGTAGGGACAGGATTCAGTGTCTTGTTGACTATTTCCTGGAATTGAAATATCCCTGTAAAACAGAAAGATAGCAAACTAGCAATTTTCTAACTGTGCCTATTGCCAATGATACAAACTATTGTATGGCCTTCATCTGTGATAATCTCCCTGTTCTATTTGCCTATGTACAAGGTATTAGTTGAAAAGAAATATTTAGTGAATTGGGTTGTACAGAGGAAGTAATATCCCAGGCCTTTTCCATCTGATTTTAAGAAATGAATATCCAAATGAAGTAAAATAACAATCTACGGTAATTATGTTTAATAGAGGATCATACAGAATCTAAAAGGGAATGTCTACTCTTAGCTAAGTAAATTTTGGGGAATAAAACTGCTAGCCGGGCACGGTGGCATAGGCCTATAATCCCAGCACTTAGGGAGGCTGAGACAGGAGAATTGTGAGTTCAAAGCCAGCCTCAGCAACGGCGAGGCACTAAGCAACTCAGTGAGACCCTGTCTCTACATAAAACACAAAATAGGGCTGGGGATGTGGTTCAGTGGTCGAGTGCCCATGAGTTCAATCTCCGGTACTAAAAACAAAACAAAACAAAACAAAAACCTGCTAAGTGCCTCAAAATAAGCAGATATTCAATTTCATATATCTTCAGGTCCTTTTCTCAACTCATTATAGTAAGGTGAGAGAAATCTTCTATACTATGTCCAGTGAAATTAATATTCTGTCACTTGACATTTATGCAAAGATTAAGCAAACCATTAAAAAAACCTGTATTTTCTTATTTCTGATCATGTGTTGTGTTACATGGTGTTGCTTTGGATGAGCATACTTTAAAAAAACTCAGCATCTATTATCTGCTGATTTTACCTCTGTGCGGACTAAAAAGTAAAAGTCTTACCTCCCTGGTTGAGGCTGCAAATGGAGCTGTCAGACAGGAAGCCTGGTTAGGGCACCAGCCATGTAAAACTTCTCCACTAATTGGCTGACATTCAGAGCTTGAGGATCAGCAGCTGTTGAAGCAAATTTAGTCTGGATATAAGGCAGATTTTTCATTTATTTCAATTAATTACCACACACATCAAAATCCCTTTCTAAAAAATTCTCAAATGAGTACCTATAAGGAAGAAAGAATGCTTAGGTATGCATAGACTTTTACTTATTCTTTCAGAACGTTCAATATATAGTCAACTTATTTTCATTCATATAGAAACTTGACCTTTTGTAAAATTATGGAAATAACTTATCTGTACATGGAAAATAATTTCACTTTGATTCAGAGAAGTTGCTAATAGTGGAAAGCAGGTATTGTAAAGCATATGGAGTATGTGGGCAATTGTATGCATTTAGTATATGTGTTATGTGGAAATAATGCTGCTATAAAACAATAGAAATTGTCACTGCTTCATGCTTATAATAGCAATAAAGCATACAACATGCATATTGCAATATCTGTGCACTTTGCAAAAATTTCTTTATCTGGATGTCGTGTAATTCTGTATGATACAGTGCTCTAATTAGAACAGTACTTTATTGGACAGAAAAGTAAATAGGCCACCCCAACCTACACGTTGTAATTGGTTACTATAGAATATGTAGTGTATATTTCACAGGCCTGAAATGTATATGCTTATTAATTTTGTTACCTTTCTTCATATGAACTAAAAGGTGGTTATTTATTGTTTGCCTAGCTGTTTTGAAAGAATAAGAAATAGACTTGTTTATGCAATACAAATCTGTTCTATACATTTTAGTTTAAGAAATTATGAATACGCTGTTATCACAATTAGGTCACTATTTATTGTTGCAATGTTCTACATCAGGATATGTGTCATGTAGTCCAGTCCACTTTTGTGTATTAAATATTTACAAAATAGCTTTTTATTATGAAACTTAATAAAATGGATTCCTTAATACATACAGATTAACCACTTATACTAAATATGTATATTGCAACACATATTTGAGAAATAAAATACTCAATTTCTATCCATATAATACAATAAATCTTGGTTTGAATTCCAGAAAACTCAAAGCTACTTCAGAGAGGGGAAAAAATTAAAATATTGATAATTTGCTCCTCCCCAAACAAACACTTCTTCTTCTATATAGCTTTCAGTATGAGCTCATTAAAATACTTTAAAAATTTTTAACATACTTATGGAGCATTTTATGCATACAAAATTTGAAATGTAATGGTGCTCATGCACATTAATCTGCCTGAAATCTAAAACATAGTCGGTAATTCAATCCTCTATTGAACCCTTTCCAATGCCTTCCTCTATCCTCCACCCCTGGACTGAGTAAGGCATTATATAAAGGTTTTTTAAATGACTAAATGCAATTTTCTTTTAAAATAAGCAACTGATTATTCACTGGCTAATAAACACCTAGAATATTTTCAAATAAACTTAGCTTCAGAATGTTTTACTTCTCTACCTACAATCCAATAGAAGTGGAACAAAACCAAGCCTCTGGCAGTTATTTATTTATTTATTTTAAGATGAAAAGGGAGAGGAGCAACATCCCAGGGGTCGCTGGAATTACCTGGGAATAGGCTTTCTGTGCCCCCAGTCTTCACAGGGGGGTCCTTGCAAATGCAGCTCTTTGAAACGATGTTTAGCTAATGACTCAAGAGGACTGCTCTGAAGCATTGGGGAGTACCTCCAAAACAGATGTACATGGACTTTTGTCAGGTTCTGCTGGTTGAGCCATCAGCAGCACATCAAGTTAGAATAAACTGAATTGAAATCAACAATGGAACAAGCTGTTTATAGATCTTAGGGCATCAACTTTCCCTTCCCATGGGAATTCAGAGACAGTATACCATAGGACAGTCAATGCTTCTGTAAGTTCAGTGCATTCCCCAAGTCTGAAGGAGCATGTAAGAATTGTATGATGCAGGCTTTTCTCTTTTTTAAATTTTATTACATGAGTACAAAACAATTATTGTTTTAGTTGATTAATCCACATAATTTGTATTTCCTATTCCAGTGATTTATATTCTATTAAACAAATCATGATCTCATAATTTGTATTGCCTATACCAATAATTTACATTCTATTAAACAAATCTATAAACAGAAATGTTTTTATTGGGGGAGGCAGTGAGGAAACACAAGCATCTGGCAACCACACCTTGATTCATTTTAGCCCCTAGAGTCATGGTATGGTGCATTAATTTCTCAGTTTGTAATTTGCCAGCTGCATTTAATGGAACCAATTTTCATTACATCTGTTCTATGGTTCAAAGAGCTCTTTTAGTTGCCAAAGGGGGCCAGCTTCACACAGATTCTGAGGGGCTAATACACTGTTTCTTGAAGTATTAGATAACCAAGGATGATTCGTAGTTTTACAGCAAACAAATTATTTTGACAGAGGCAAGTTTTATATTCATGAGTTAACACTGGTAGGTTTCAAATTAAAAGTATAGCATACCCTTTTCCCAGGAATTACATATTGATTTTCATGTCATTTTCCTTATAATATCACTGATCACCTGTCTTTGCAATCAGTGGTAGATTTACTGTTTACTAGTTAAAAGAAACATAATTATGCTTAAGTAAATTCTCTTTGTAAATTTCAGGTGGTTAGTAGATAGGCATTTCTTAGGCAAATATGGAATTTATAGATGGTTTTTAAATTGATCATAACAAGCATTATTTATGGACAAGAGAAGGTCATAGCTCTTCATAGTAGATAGTGGGAGCATTTTTAATAGTACAAATGGTTTTGCTTGGGCAACTTTACATTCTTGGTGTGTAATTTTAATCTCCATAAAAATATGTCACTGTTGTGTAATAGCAAATGTAGGATTCCAGTTGAAAGCAACTTTCAATGCAAAGGGTTTTCTCATGGGCAGAAGAGAAATTTGAAATGTTCTACAGTGCTTTGAAGTTCTAAAGCTTCAGCTGGGAGAATTATAAAGCATTAAACCTGAAAAGTTTCCACCTGATGGTCATGAAATAGCATGCCTATATGAAAACTGACTCCTTTTCACTTCCTCAGGCAATTTTTTTCCTTTTCAAGAGTTTCAAAACTATCATGCATCATGTTATATTGAAAAGATCACCTTAGAAAGACTTTATCCTTTTGAAATCACTCGAGTGCATAACATAATTGTATTTATATATGAAGGTTCAATGACGACATAATCTGTTTGTACTGGGAGTTTCGCCATAGTTGATAGTGTCAAATTTGTGCCAAAATTAAAGATGACTTTATACTTTGTAACCATGTTCAAATGATCATTTTCATGCAGGCCTAAGAGAAAAATGAACAGTTTGCTGCTAATTATAATCCAAATTTATAGCCTCATTTTTACCTTGAGGCTTATCTAACAAATTTACATACATTTCACTTGCGTCTCACCACGAGTGGAGTGCTTTGGTCCCTGTAACAGAGTGAGAATCAAACTCAAGACTAGTGACTCCAAATTCCAAATATTTTATCTTCAAATTATCCTCTGTTACCCCTGACTTATTATTAGATCTTAATTTCAAGTTTTAATTCGAGCCTGGGGAAGCACAGGTAAAGTAATATAGATTACTTTCAAACCAAGAATAATTTGGTATTAAAAGAATATATTCCTTCTATCGAGCTGAAAGCAAGAAGATGACAACAGGTATCAGTACACACTACTTACTAGCCCCCAAAATGCAGCAGACAATAACGCAGGGCTGTACAAAATATATTGGAGACAAGACCACTGCTCTTTAGGAGAACAGATAGAAATAAGAAATCAAACATTTGGTATTATTTTGGTGGCATATATAGGCAACACTTGATATTATATCTGGCTTTCTATAGCCAGAGGCATCCAGAAGTCAAAATCATTTGGTCACCAATGCAAGAACATTTATTGCATTCCTATAATCACCAAGTGGTGTATTTTGCCTTAGAAAATAAAAATGAGTAGTATCCAATCTCTGTCACCAAACTGGACTCTAAGAAGACATATAAATTATCACATGTATATACTAATGTTTAATAAACAAATGTGAACAAATAAAAGCAAGGAAAAAGTATCCCACTATAAGATAATTATCAAATGACTAGAATTTTAGAGTTTCTACCTTATTCTGAACCAACTAAAATATGAATTAAATATCTTCTTTGGATAAGTCCTTGTGCTAAGCAAGAGTGCTACATAGAAATTCATGATAAGGTGCTGCTTCTTAGAAAGGTGAGGATAGCAAACTTCTAACCTGATAAACATAATAGTATTGATCTATTGCCATGACACACAGTTCCTTGAAGTATTAGATAACCGATAACAAGTTGAATAGTCTCATTATAATATATTTTAATGTTATTTAGTATTTTCAACATTATTGCAGAAAACAGAATATATCTTGACATAGGGCCCTGACAAGAAGTCAATGGCAACTATATATAAAAATGTACATAGAGTTTAAAATGAGATCGCTAGAATTCCTGCATGTGATTATTTTGATATGGGAGCCTTTCAAATTCTATTATTTTAAAATTTGGATTAATTTTACAATTGACATTGTTGAGTATCACGTACTAGTTATTTTTTTTCTTTCCCAGTAATACATAAAATAACAGTGCATCTTACAGTCTATAATCACTTGGATGTAATGGAATATATAATATAAAAGTATGCTTCAGGTCACCTAAAGTAGTATGCACTGACAACTTTAACTAACCTGTTTTTAAAATTCCACATATACTTATTCACTAAGTATATAATTATAAATAATTAAAATATGTATCACTGAGAACCAATGCTCTGTTGCTCTACTAACTACTGTCCATATACCTTTTCACTTAATCTTCAGAAAATTCCTACAAAACAAGTCTTATTTCTTAATAGTTGAGTAAATGAAAGTCAGAGAGTTTAAAAACTTGCCCCAATCATAGTGAAGTTGGGATATTTCCAACTCATAAATTTTTTCCTATTTATAATAAGGTGTGTTCAACAAATTAAACATAATGAGGTGGCTTTAAGAGTTTTTTGGAAATGATTTATATGACATAGGTCTCTTGAAGATTTTTAAAGTAAGTGTCAAACTCTACCTTTTTGGCCAGTCGTGTGGCACAAGCCTGTAATCCCAGCAACTTGGGAGTCTGAGGCAGGAAGATTGCAAGTTTGAGGCTAGCCTCAGCAACTTAGTGAGGCTCTAAGCAACTTAGTGAGATTCAGTCTCAAACTAAAAAATGATTTTTTAAAAACGATCTGAGGATGACATTCAGTGGCAAAATGTACCTGGGTTCAATCCACCATACCAAAAAAAAAAAAAAAAATACCAGCAACAACAAAAGAATTCTACTTTCTATTCCTGTATCTCAATGAATTTCTTCTGATAGGCAGAAGCAATCAAACTCATTCCACTGACTTCTGAACCCATATACTTTGGTTATATTAGAACTGAAAGGCCCTTACAAATCACTAACTCAACCATTAAATAGTTGATGCTCAAAGTGGCTCCATCAATTTGCTCAGCCAGTTCAGAACATGCTGGAAACTTGGTTGAGTGCTGTTCCACTGGCACGGATTCACATGGGAACTGTCTTTCCAAAAGAAGTGGTCAGTCAGGACTTCTCACTAATAAATTGATGTGGCTTCTCCTCCCACAAAATCAGATTCACAACTATGTACTGATCCTGCATTTCTTCCTTTTCTATTTTCTCCTTAGTTCCTTCAAACCAGCAAAGCTGCCCAGTGTTCATCATAAAAAATAACACCAAGAAACAATAATTTTTTTTAAGTCTACCAGATCACCACAACTTTGGCTCTGCCAACCACAGTGTGCTGAGTTTCTTTTCCAGGGGTTTGAGTTGACCTGATGGATTCCCTACATATTTGATGGTAGCCTACAATCTTTTGGAAAACAAATCCTAGAAACCCCTACCTCCCTTGTGCCCTTCTTTCTTTAAACAAATTCTGTATTTCTTAAATAAAACCTTAGTTAAAAATCAATTTAGGGCAATTTCTATGCCAAAACTGCCTTCCATAATGCATCTTTTTGTATAATAGTCATAATTCTTGTTACATAAAACCCTAAGATGTGGGACACACTGACTACCATGATACTTTAAATTGAACTTGACAGCTTATTGATGTGCTTTGAGTACTTCACTTTCCATTGAAAAGAAGAATTATAATGTCATTAGTGCTAACGTTTGAGCAGACACTGAAAAGAATGCCTATCAATGCAAAGAGCAGCCTGTGGATGCAGAAGCTATTGCCTTTGTAGACATAGGTTGAAGCTGACTGGGGAATCACAGAAACAAAATACATCACAGAGAGTGGAAAGGTTTGGGTCTTAACTTGGTACGGCAAGCAAAGAGAACAGCTGAAGAGCAGGATGGACACCTGGACATTGCTTGCACTCATTGGACTGGCCAGCATAACTGTGGCCTTTTTTTTTTCCTTCTCCTAATGTCACTTGGGCTTGCCTGGTTTCTTTGAATATTAGACTTGTGATGCTTTACTAATTTGCTTTGCTGAAGTCGAGCTACCTATACAATTGGAGCCAGAGCAGGAGGCCAGATGCTAGCACACTGCTTGCACCTGTTTCCAGTCAGCCCTGCACATTTATCTGTAAAGAAGACATAGAAATGTCACACACACACACACACATACACACACACACTCTGACCATATGCTTAAATCTGCACAAAGCACTACAAAACATGTCTTCTCCTTTGTAATAAGCCTCCTCAAGATTCGCTGAATGACAAAAGAACACAGATGCAGAACCCTCTGCATCCACCTTAAAAATGTAAATATTTATAGTCCATTGTTTTTCAAGTAATTATGTGATTTTTCTAGTCACTGGAAAATAAGGCTACAATGCAAATTGCTTCCCCCTTCAAAAAAAAAAAAAAACCCTAAACAATAAAAATAACTTTTCAGCTCAATCCGCCGGCAATTTAGTTTGCCTCCTAAACAAAAACAAGCATGATAATTTATCTAATTCTTCAAGTTGGAAGACAATGTATAACATAGCCAAAAAGCAACTGCATCAATGCTAACATAGAGAAGTTAGGCTTCCATATCCTCAGCACTCTGTGCATAGCAGCCTGAGATATTTTTCCCCCGTATGAGCAAGATCAATAACAACGTTGAAGCGGAGCCTCTCTCTGGGCTTTAGATTGGGCACTTTATTCAGAATGAACTGGGGTCTATATTGTCAGCTTCTAACCATCAACTTTGGATGCTCAGAATGCAGTTCCTTTTCCCAAATAAGAGAAAAGAATCCAATCCTTTGAGCCTTCTAATCTCTTGTCTTTTTCAATTACACGGAATCAAAAGAAGAAAGGAGGCCCTAGTGGTTTCTAAACATTCTGCAAACAGCAGGACAGTTGTGGGGTGGGTTGTTTACAGAATTTTTTTTTCTAGCCTGGATTATTTTATATGGTAAGCTAATGATCATCATATAAAATTTATATTCTTTTCAGAAGTAAAAATACACCTTATTATGGGGAGCATGACATGATTTTGGTAGAGCCCAAAGGAGTAAAAATTCAGCATTCATAAGCAGTAAGTTAGTACAGCCAAAACTTACACCTCCATTAGCAGAAGACACAGCCCCCTCAACTAGCCTTTTGGTAACTTTAAACAAGATACAACTAGACAAAAAGAGCAGGGACTCCAGACTGGTATTCAGCTTTGATAATTTCTTTTGTTTTATTTTAAGACTTAGGAACACAAACTAAAACAATGGGGTTTTTCATTTGATTTTGAAATGTGAAAGAATCATGAAAGGAACAAATGGAAATGCATAATAAGCAACAAACTGTAGGAGTCTGAAGCAGGAAGTTTCATCGTTGGTTCATAAAGGATTAATTGTTCCAGAAAACAGTGAAATGCTAGAACTTCCCTTTTGAAAACTGTCATCTTGCTTATAGCTGGGCGCGGTGGCTCAAGCCTGTAATCCCAGCACTTTGGGAGGCTGAGACAGGAGAATCACGAGTTCAAAGCCAGCCTCAGCAAGGGCGAGGTGCTAAGCAACTCAGTGAGACCCTGTCTCTACATAAAACACAAAATAGGACTGGAGATGTGGCTCAGTGGTTGAGTGCCCCTGAGTTCAATCTCCAGTACCAAAAAAAAAAAAGGACACTTAATATTTTGTAGTTATCAATCTTGACTTCCAAGATGGTATACAAATTCTACTTTACAATATCTTACAATCCTTTTATTGATTCTAATGTTCAACATTAAGTTATGTTAAAAGTTTATATGAAATTGGCAAAGTTTTACTAATCCTTTGCAATAATGCAGAAAAAAAAACCTTCAGAATTTCAGGGCATAATATTTTCCTTGATATTAGTATAATATAGTATATGTGCTTTCCAGTAAGAAGACATTATAATTCCTGCAACTCAACTTCAGTTAAGCCAACATCTGCACTGTACTATCTTGGGCACTGTTCATGAAACAAAAAAGTTGTAAAATATGACTCCTGCCCTCAGGGAACTGACTGGTCAGTAGAGACTTGTTACGTATATAAAGGAAAGAGTTTAGAGGAACACAGTGCATCTTAGATTAACTATGAGGTGGTGAAAATATTTAAAACTAGGAGTCAGAAGCTACAGTGGCCAGTTCTAGCACTGACCATGTCAGGTAAACTTCCTTCCTTCACTTCAGTTTAATCTGAAATGAAGAGGCTGGGTTTGAATGATGTTGAAGTGTTATTCCAGCAATGACATTTTAAAAGACCAAAACTCAAAGTATCTAAAGAAGATGTGAAGTTTGTCTGGGATGCTATGGAGAACTTGATGGAAGAGCTGGGGGCTCTTTAAGGAGCAAGGCTTAATAGTGAGGCTTCATTCATCACTGAACATATGCCCTTATAATTGGAAAAATGACTATTATATTATCGGAATAGTTGAAAGTGTTTCTAAAAGTGTTGGTAGAAAGCTGTTAAAGATAAAATGTCTTTATTTCAAAAAAATAAATGTGTTCATCTTGGTTTCTTGACTACATTTCTATGACATCATCAAAAAGAATGTGTAAAAATTGAAATTGTCACATAAGTTAGCCTGATGGTCAATATGAAGGAAAATACCAGAGCAGAAATACATCTATATTATTAAAATTTATTATAGCCAGGCACGGTGGTACAGGCCTGTAATCCCAGCACTTTGGGAGGCTGAGACAGGAGAATTCCAAGTTCAAAGCCAACCTCAGCAACGGCAAGGTGCTAAGCAACTCAGTGAGACCCTGTCTCTAAAATAAAAACACAAAATGGGGCTGGGGATGCAGCTCAATGGTTGAGTATCCCTGAGTTCAGTCCCTGGTTACCTGCCCCCAAATTTATTATTATAAAGTACATCATGCTTGCACTCCTTTCCTTAAGCTGCATCTTGTCCTTTTCATTTTATGTTTTGGTTTCATTTTTGTCTTCAGTTCCCCAACACATAGTAATACCACTTTATAGGTATAATGATTTGGAAAATTTCAACAGTTCTAACCATCAATACAATATAAAATAAACTACCAACCAAAATACATAAAAGGTTATAGTTGTAGTCAGATGGATTAAATGATATATTTCTTTGCTGCCAAAGAACCTTAAAAGGACCCTCTAAACCTGTTCCTCACAGGATAATTCTGGGTTCTACTAAAATCTATATTTGCTAGATTGCAAATCTTAAGACCTCACATAAATGCCTTCCTGCTTACCTGGTTGCTTGAACCTCTTTGAATGACACTTTCATAATACTAAGTTATACAATATAGGAAATGTATTGCCTAAGAGTGTTGGGTTAAACAAACATATGGAAAAACCCCAACATATAGGAATAAATACAGACCTTTATACATACATATACACATACATATGCACACTTAAAAAGAGGAATAACCATTTTTATCTTATCAAGAAGATTCTATTCAAAATCCAAGGACTATCAACGCACCTGATACTTCAATTAGTATCTCAAGGCCTTTTGAGGCACATTTCATTAGGTTTGTGTTTTAAGTGTCAATACCATTTAATACAGTGATCTGTGATTTAGCTTGAGGTTTTTCATATTTTCTTGTTCTATTTTAATATTTTTTATCAGTTATGGACTGGAAAATCACATGTGCAATTGATTAATTTAAACATTTTCCCCAATATTTAAAAGAGTTAAATAGTAGATAAAAAATTCTTGTTCTCTGCTTTACTGTTCATGGAAAATGCCTCAATGTTATGGATGTTTTTCTGTTATGTGGAAAACCATCTTTTTAAGCTTTTGTTGTCTATGCTGGTATTTCCTTTTTGAAAAATTTGTTTTATGCTTGTATCAAGTATTCAGACTTACACATTCATCCACTAACTATGCAACTCCATCCTAGCATTCTTTGTTTTAGAATGTTATATTTTTATTTAATTTTTAGATAGTTGCATATATCTATATATGATTATTCTGGATTTAAGAATATTCTAAAACTTCATTGCTTTCATTTTTCTAAGAAAATAAGCAATTATTAACACTATATTGAAAAAAGTCTAACTTAATTATAAATAGATAAATCAATATAGTCTCTAAATACTAAACCACTCGGATTTCTACTTTAGAGAGAAAAAAGGAAACTTGTAAAAGGGAAATTACATTAATCAATGTGATAAAAATCCCTTTCCATTTTTAGTAAGTATTTAGTAATTTTGAGAATTAATAGTCCCCTTTTTTCCATTACAGAAGGAAGTCAAATATTGTATGTTTAGGATCATAATCTGCATAAAGAAAACATTAGTCAAGGAGGGCTGGGACAAATGCCTAAAGTGTTTCCTTGGTTAGAAATAACAATACAGTGGGAAATACACTGAACCATATGTAGCTTGTATATTTCAGCATCTTGCAAAATCAGCTACTCTTTCCATGCACAAATGTGCTACAGCTGATTTTACAAAGTAGGCAGCAATGTTTGTCCAAGTACCTGATTCAGCAGCTGGCCCGCATTTTTTATTATGAAAAATGAGGATTAATTGATGAGAATGTTGATCTTCCTTATAAAGAATCAGACTTTTAAAATTTAGCATCTTTGTTGAGGTTGGCAACTGAGCATCTTTAGACTTAATTATTGATATTTTTAAGTTAAAGAGTAGATACAATGTAATAATATATACATGGATTTATTACAAAAGAATCCATGAATCATGTAGTTAATCTTTTACTACTTTTGGGAGCTCCTGTTTACTGTTCTATTTTCAGTTGTTAATTGGAAAATAATTTTGGCCAAGTTATTTGATCTCATTTGTTTGTTTACACTGATAGAAACCAGATACTTTCTATGTAAATTGATTTGGAAAGCAGATAAAATTATCCATAAGCAAAATATCAAAGTATTTTAAATCCAGTGTATGTGTGCTAGGCAATGAAAACATGACAGAGATTAATTATGACTCATTTTCCAGGACATATTAGCAATCAGGAGAAAAGGGCATATATTCAAAATATTGTTGTTTCTGTAAATAATTGACATTGCAACTTTAAGCAACTCCTTTCAATGTTATGGTTCTTAAATTCTGTACACATGAAATGATATAAATATCCTTATTTATAGCTGTCAAGTTCTATGAATCTCTGAATTTCTTTTATTTCAAAAATACAATATATAAGACTTTAAAACTTAAAAATGCAATTCTGCTAAGTCTTTCTGGATCTTTGTGGTTTTTTTTTTTTTTAGTTGTAGATGTATACAATACCTTTATTTTATTTATTTCTATGTGGTGCTGAGGATCGAACCCAGTGCCTTACACATGCAAGGTGAGTACTCTGCCACTGAGCCATATAATCCAGCCCATGGATCTGTGTGATTTTAAAAAACTTTTTTTTTTTGTACCAGAGATTGAACTCGGGGATACTTGACCACTGAACCACATCCCCAGCCCTATTGTGTGTTTTATATAGAGACAGTGTCTCACTGAGTTGCTTAGAGCCTCCCCACTGCTGAGGCTGGCTTTGAATTCGTGATTCTCCTGTTTCAGCCTCCCAAAGTGCTAGGATTACAGGCAGCGCCACCATGCCCAGCTAAAAAACTTTTTATTACAACAGTTTTCAAGTACGCAGACAAGTACAGGTGACAGGATAATGAATGCCACATACCTCACAGGCTACATTTAATACCTATTGTTTATTTTTCTGAGACATTTTAGCGTAAATTTACAGATAGAACATTTCATTCCTAAATACTTCATTTTACAATAGCATCACAAATTCATTATCAAACCTCAATATTAATACAGGATTCCTTAATATTCACTGATACCAAGTTTATCTTCATGAATTAATCATCCCCAAATTTCTTTTCTGAAAGAACCCAACCAATGTCCATGCATTGAGTTTTGTTAATACACCTGTTTCAATCTGTTTCAGTCTAGAGTAATCCTTCTTTATCTTCCATCTCATTTTCTGGTTGTGGTTATAGGTGTTTATTTGATCATGGTGTTAGCATGTTCAAAATACTAGATCTTTTGTTGTCCTGAAGAATGTCCCATATTCTGAATTTATCTTCTGGTTTCTTCTTGAAACCATAGGTTGCTTTTTTTGTAAACTTTTCTATTTTTGCTGTTCCACAAAAGCAACTTTTTAGAATGCTTGCTGAAAAACAGTGTTTAGTAATATTTTTAAATACACAAGGAAATAAATATTGATCTTCATTTCTAACATTTTTACATTTTAATAAATTTTCTATAGGCATAGAAAGAATAAAATAGTTTCATAATGTTTGTTAATTAAGAAAGAAGTCTCCCTTAATCTCCCAATTTCTTACTACCTAGGGGCAACCATTTTCAAGTTTTGCAGTGTATTTTATCACCTAAACAACTTTCAACCCCACATTTATATGATTATTTCCTGATTAGTAGGTTTTGGACATTCTCTTCATTTTCTAAAATGGAAGATAGCATAAAAACCACACAGATGCATAAACATTCATATTGACTAATTCTAATGTATTTGTCATAACTTGGTTACATAAATATTGTTTAAATTAATTGTACTATATAAACACTAGAGAAAGCAAAGCTGTATTATGATTGTTCTTTCCTACAAAGTTTAATTTTCCTTGGAAATTGAAAATTATCCTGTGTTTTAAAAAATTTGGTTAATTTAATCAAAAAACTTCTGCGCTGTGAGAAAAACTGTTAAGAGAATGAAAAGACATGCTACAGACTGGGAGAAAATATTTGCAAAACACATATCTGATAAAAGACTGGCATCCAATATATACCAAAAAACTCTTAAAACCCAACAATAAGAAAACAAACAACCGAATTAATGGGTAAAATATCTGGATAGACACCTGAGCAAAGAAGATGTACACGTAGCAAATATGTGTGTGTGTGTGTGTGTATATATATATATATATATATATGGAGAAATGTTCAGACTATTATGTCATTAGGGATTGGTGAGTTAAAATGATAATGAGATGCTACCACGTGTATTGTAGAATGACTAAAATCTAAAACACTGACAATGCCAACTGCTGGCAGGGGTGTGGAACAACAGGAACGCTCATTCATTGTTGTGGCAATATAAAATGGTACAGCCTCTTTGGATGAATGTTTGGCAATTTCTTGCAAAATGAAACATATCCTTAGCATATAAATCATTAATTTTCTACTTATCATTGATTCAATATCAAACTCTTCCCTCACTGGTTAAATTTCTTCCATTATGCTCAAATAATTAGAGATTCTGTCATTTTCTTTATCTTAGAGAAATCTATATCATTTCATTCTGACATGATAGTCCAACTGCTCCTGGAATCTGGGTTAGAAGCACTTTTTCCCTCAAAAGTTTTAAGTTCATTCTCCGCCCCCATTCCTTGCCCAAAAAAATAGCATCTTTCTGTTTTCCTGTTGAAAATATACTGAAATTTCACAATGATGAGTCTAATGGTCATGAATCAATTTCTATCTGTTAGGCTGAGGACTCATAAGGCTTATTTAGTCTATAAATGTATGTTCTTTAGTTTGAAGGAAATTTTTGAATTCTTCCTTTGGAAATTCCCCCCTCTTGATTTCCCCAATTCTTTCTCCATGAAATTATTATTCTTTGGGAGCTTTACCTGTTGGACACATCCTCTAAATTTTTTGTTTTATATTTTACATGTCTTGTATTTTTAACTTTCTTATAACATTCTGTTTGCCAAATCTTTTCCTACTGTGTATACTTAATATCAAAAAGCTTTTGTAAATTTTTGTTTTTCTTTTGTAGCATCCTATCTTTTCTTTCATAGATGCAAATGCTATTTGATAAGTCTTGGTTTCTCTTTGCATGCCTCTGCTTTTTCTAAGATGCTTGCTTTCTTGTTTTGGACTTTATTGTTCATGTTATATATTCTCCTTAAAGTCGGGGAGCACTTGCCTATCAACTCATATTTTAAAATGTGGACAGAAAGAACTGTGGGGAGGCTCCAAGTGCTTTGCTTGACTTGTCAGTGGTGGTTTGCTCCCTCCATCCATCTGGCTGGGCAGTGCCATTGGAGAGCCCCACAGCCAGTGCTTTGTATATAGAGATGGTCTGATTCTCCAGGGAAGGGTCTTTCAATGTCCTGTCTGTAAGTTTTATGTCTTGATGCCTATATTCTCAGTCATGTGAGTTTAAAAGACTAAAATCTCAAATTCAGCAGGTAAGTATTTACTTCCAATATGTGATCTTCTTTCTCCATCCCTCCATTGCCCCAGTCTAGAGCCTGCTATTTTACCATAACTAGAGAGTAAGCTTCTGGGTCTATGATAGGAAGGAATGAGAAGTGATGACCTGGTTGTGGGAGATGATCTGCAGTTCCATCTATTCCTTAAATAACTTAGACCCAATCCTCCATGTTTGCCTCAACCACACTTGAGACAAACACCAGGGTACTTGATGGGACCAATACCTATGAAATTGGGTGACTATTATTATAAACTAGACCATTCCAAGCTTTCTCCACTGCTGATATAAGAACCAACATTCTTAGATCTGCTAAATCTGAAACAAATTATCCCCAACTCGTGAATCTACACATAAAACAAGAAGTTGACTTCTTTTTTCAGTTGTAAATGCTATGTTAATTCCCTATCTTAAACCAGGATCACTTTTACTTAACCTATAAAAAGATTTAATTCTCAAAGTTTTCCTTTGGGAGGCCATTTCTGCTATCACTACCTTCTTCCTATCCTCCTTCATGAAGCAGACAGTGCTGAGCACTCATGATTCTAACCTAATGCTTTCCAAATCATATGTCATCTGTTGCTTTGTGGATCTGTCTTTATCCCCAATCAATACAAAATCTTGTAGATAAAAGTTTGTTTTCCACCTTTGTGTCTTTTCTCTTAGCCAGTATTTAACTCATGGTAGGCCTCCACTGTGTTTATTGAACACATTGATGAAGGAATGAAGTTTTAATGAATTGCATGAAAAGCTAAAATAACGGTGGGATTCAGCCATATTTTGGCTGTTTCAAGTCAGTAACTAAGAAAGTCTGCCTTGCTGTCTTATTTATGAGTGGTTTCACTGTAGGCAGATAAAAATATTGTGAATAGAAAATAAAGAATTTAGTCACCTATTACCTGCCTGTGCTAATAAAAGTAAACATGAAGGTAGAGTGATTTCTGTATTATTTTCTAAGACCGTATATTCTGCATTTATATTGCTTTGATTAATTTGTTTTGTTTTTTTTCTGTTTACCCATCTAAACAGAAAATAATTTAAAAGAATAATTGCAAAATCGCTATGTATATGGCATAGTTGACTACTTCTCATCAATAGTAATATTTTATTTGTTTTAACTAAAGTTCCAAGAAAAGCACCCAGAACCTCTAACATGGTATTGCTTGGAGGTTAAAGAGTATGTTCACTTGATAACCTTGGAATAATGTCCTCTGTTTTTCACATACGACCCATTTAAGCAATCCCTGTCTCCTGAACATCTATGAAAAGGAAACTCCCCTAGGAAAGATATTTCATAAATATCTGACCACTCTAAACTCGATCTTTGATGTTAAAACTTCAGAGAGCTGCTCTTGGTTATGGAGGTATCAGAAAATTCATAGTCAAGGTTTTTAGACTGTTCATTTGATTTATACTAGTTCATCACTTTTAGGTCTTCATGTAACTGAAGTATTCCACTTCAGGTATCAATTCTGGAAGCATCCTAACTTGGTAAACACAGATGGAGGAAAAAGATAACAATGTACAGTAGATTTCAATTAAAATTAGTTGTTGTGAAGTACACAAGTGCTGTTTCATGGTTGGAATCCATTAGTTTATCCCACAAATTATTTACTGAGCATCTATTATGGACCAACCAACGTTGTTTGCTAAACATATAATGGGAAGAGCAAGAAGGCTTTATCTCCAGTCTCGTTGGTTTGTCTTGTGTATAGCTAGCACTGTTTATTCCTACATAGTTTCTGTAATCTAGGTCCTAATAATGTATCATCACACTGTTAAAAGGAAGAACAGTGTATCTACCACCAACTGCTATTGCTTCCTCATTTTCTACATTCTTCACTTTAGCCAGGTGCTCCCAATGACCTACCTGATGACTATGCTTTCCTGTATAAAATATATATATACAGAAAAAAAATAGAGATGTTTTAAATATATTCATGCAAAGCACAACTCCTTCCCTACCCTATCAAAGACATGACTTTCTGAGGTGGGACTGCAGCTTCAGTACGTTAAAAATATTCCAAATGATTTTCACATGCAGCAATGGTTGAGGATCCTCTCTGAGTGTCCTTGGTAAGATACTATGTTGCTTATAATTTCCCATCACGAATCTATAAAAGTTCTGTGACTGCAACAGAAATCTGTCAGATGCAGCTGGTCCATTTCTGTTGCCCAGAATTTTTTTTCTAAGTTCCTGAACCAATTGTTGACGTTTCCTTTTCTGACTTTTCTTCGTGAATTCCAGCTCTGACTTGGCGCTTCTGACTTGATGTTTTCTAACTCTTTTCAGAGTCTGTCTTTGCTGAGTGTGTGGATCTGATTCTGACTTTGAATATTGGCTTGTGGTTCCTAACTGGACTTCCCACAGGCCCTAATACCTCCATCTTCCCACTTACCATCCCCAACCCAGCCTTGACAGTCACACCTCCTCTGACTTAATAACTACACAGGAACTTGATCAATGACAAAATGGCCTGAGGCTTTTTAAGATCTACTCTTTCAGTAAACTCCCAAATACAATATAGTATTATTAAACATGCAAAATTAGTTACCACATTGTACACTACATTAGATCTCTAGCTAAATGAAAGTGTGTACCCTTCCTCAGTAATATTCTCACCACACACACACACTGGTAACTGTGAGATGGCTTTAACTAACTAGGTTGTGATAAAATTTTCACAATATATACATATGTCAAATCATCACATGGTACACCTACTATATCTACAATATTATTTGTTGATATACCTCTACAAAGCTGAAAAATATACAAACTGGAAAAACAAAGCAAAAAAAAAAAAAACCATTTTAATTAAATTCAGCCAAACCAAAAGAGATTTGAGACTCACACAGACATATAACCCACTCCTCTCTGTCCTCTCAAAATTTCTCGGAGACCACTTGTATGTAGAGGGGACTGGTGTTCCTTTCTCCTATCCACTTCCTGGGTCTGTGTTTCTCATTTGAAATTTTCTCTTAAAGCAAACCTTGATACTCATTTTTATCTGGTTACTTGACTCTCAAAGAGTTCATTTTGATAAGTTTCCCAGCTGAAGGCAAGGAAGAGGCCAAGGAACTCTGAGGTTGGATCCAGGTCTGCAATCCTGAGATGCTCTTATCCTAGACCTGTGCCGTTCCCATCACTATTGCCTTTAACTCTTGCCCTTTCCCAATTTCTCTGACCTATTCCTAATATCCAAGGTTTTAAAGACATTCATTCATATACATACTACATAGAGTAACATTGTTGGATTGGAGGAAATATTTTTTCATTGTTATCTGTGAGTTTGCTTTCCATAGTTTTAATCAACTGCAAAAATATCCAATGGAAAATTCCACAAGTAAACAATTCCTAAGATTTAAATTGCATGTCCTTCTGAGTAGCATAACGAAATCCCCTACAACTCTCTGTCCTGCCTGCCCAAGATGGGAGTCACCCTTTGCTCAGAATATCCACACTGCCTTTTGGTCACTTAGTGGCCACCTAATTATCAGATTGACTGCAGCAGGAGGGCACTGCTAATTTTTAAATAACTCTGATTTTATTTAAAAATGGCCCCAAAGCCCAGGGTAGTAATGTTGGCAATTACAGTATGCCAAAAAGAAACCATAAAGTATTTCCTATAAGTGAAAAGTTGGAGTTACAGTGAGATATTTTGAGAGAGGAGAGAGAGAGAGAGAGAGAGAGACCAAACTCATATAACTTTTATTACAGTATTTTTTACAAATGCTCTATTGTATATAGTTATTGCTGTTTATCTGTTAGTGTGCATAATTTGTGAATTCATTTCTATCACAGGTATATATTTATAAGTATGTAACACAAGCATGGATGTATATTATACACAAGAGGTACCTTTCAAGAAACCCTGAGAAGAACTGAAACCACATATAGTACTGAAGCTGTATGTACAGTTTTTTTTCATATATACATACATACAAATTTAATGCCTTTTTCATCTTAACTAAGCCCTTACCACATTTTGTGGTTAAAACTTTTGTAGTTTGAGGGGAAACAGCAAAACTATCACAATTTTTTATCTTCTCCACAAATTTGCAAATAGATTTGTTTTTATAATAGATTTTAGCAACTTCGATATATGATTTTTCTTTGTCTTATTCTGTTATGGTTTGGATGTGGGGTGTACCCCAAAAGCTCACATGTGAATGCAAGAAGTTTCAGAGGAGAAATGATTGGGTTGTGAGAATATTAACCCAATCAGTGAATTGATCTCGTGATTGGGATTAACTGAGTGGTAACTGAAGTGGTAGGGTATGACTGGAAGAGGTGGGAATTGGGGTGTGGCTTTGAGGTATATATTATATCTGGCAAGTGGAGTCTTTTCTCTGCTTCTGATCATCATGTGCGCCACTTTACCTCCGCCATTATGTTCAGCCTCACCTTGTGCCCCAAGGAATGGAGCCAGCCTTCTGTAGATTAAGACTTTCTGAAACTGTGAGCCCTCAAATAAACTTTTCCTTCTCTACAATTGTTCTGATTGGGTCCATTTAGTCACAGCAGCAAAAAAGCTACCTAAAATATATTCACTTAAGAACTTTCACTTAAAGGGAACCACTGTGGCTTTTCTTTGGCATATCTAAATTGCCACTATCACTACTCTTATATTTGGGGCCAGCATTAAGTAAAATAAGGGTTACTTAACACAAACAATGTGACACTACATTTGATTTGAAAACCAAGACAGCTACTAAATGATTAACAGGCAAGTAGCATATACAATGTGGATACGCTATAAAAAAGGATGATTAAAGTACTAGGTAATACTAAGTGATATAAGCATGAGATTTCATGCTACTAGGAATATCACACAATTTAAAACCTATGAAATATTTATTTCTGGGTTTTACATGAAATTTTTTGGACAGTGGTTGACCACAAATAAATGAAACCAAGGAAAGTAGAAGTACATATTAGGGAAGGCTACTGTATTATTATTCTGCTGCTGAAAAATGTTGGCCATGAATAACTAACTACAATTGGCTATGTATTTCCTTGATGGTCTGCAAGCATTAGGGAAAAAAATGAAAAGGAAAAAAATCTAATATGTAAATTGTTTTATAAAGTAACATAATTATTACAAAGGCCTAATTTACCAACTCTTGATACATTTCCCATTACATTTCCTTGGATCTTCTGTTTGCAATTTTTAGTCATTTTTTTCTTTTGGTATTGTGTGTGCGTGTGTGTGTGTATGAAAGCTCTCTACTTCTTATTACTTGAAATCTCAGCCTCCCAAATCTGGGATTATGGGTATGTTCCACCATACCTGGAGCACCATGCCTGAGTCTCTTTTTGAGTTGCCCTGTTGTGTTTTTTTGTTTTTTTGGTTTTTTTTTTGTAGGCACATATATAATCTTACAGGTTCAAGGGCAGCTGAACAGACTGCTTCAGAGGAATGTGACTCAGCCACTGGTCAGGTCTATCAGATCCTAAAGTGCTGACCAGGATACTATTAACCCTGACTGGCTTGTCTCCTTTTCTGCAAAGGTGGCTTTCTTCTGATGCTAGGATTCTGCCTTTGTAGTACATGGACTGTTCTCTTTGCTTTAGCACTTCATTGTATTAAATATATATATATATTTTGCTTCATCTTTTATGTTCAGACTTCCAGCAGTAAAAAGAATCTGATTGTTTCCACTGGTTCAATAGTGAATATTGTGGTAAACTAAATTCTACTGTTGGACCCCATCAAGGCTGCTTGTCAGCACCAGAACTGGCTGCCTTCTAAACATTTACCCATATCCAGGAGGAAGTGCCACATGGAAAAAAGCAGAGACAAATAAATGTTAGGAAGCCCTTAGCAGACTTCTGAGCAATGACAATGTCTTCTTGCATGGCCTCTCCAGTATAGCTCAATGAATTTTTGATGTTATCATGAGTATTAAATATTTTGGGAAAGATACTGGGGATAAAATTATGAGGCAACTTAATAGTAAACAGGCTTATGTTTGGGAGACAATTAAATGAGGATAAATGACATGAAGAAATGAGAAGGTTATGGCATAATTATTATGTAGAAAAATATATTTTGCCAGCACTAGAAATTTAAAGGAAGAAAAAAGTTGCATAGGCCAGAAAGGTCCTGCTTAATGAAGGAAGGAAATGAGTTTTATCTTTAAGGATGAGAGCGATTATTGAGGCAATGAGAAGAGACAAAATTCAAGTACAGGGACATCTTGTACTGGAGCAAAGAAACAGAAGCAGGAATGAGTAAGTCCAGCCGTGGAATGCTACATAGGGTGTTAAACTGAAGAGAGTTAAATTGGGAAAAGCATAGAAGAGGAAAGTATAATGAATCATAGAGACCATTTGTGAAGTTGTTTATATAATCCACTAGAGATTGAGTTTGAATCTACTATAGAGTTTAAACTGATAGTAGGAGTTTTTCAATACCTAGAGCAAGGAAATAATAAGTGAGTGTTGTTTTAAGAAGATTGGTCAAGTTTTTGTTGTTTTGCTCTTAGAATTAACTGGGGGATGGATGAGAACTCTAGAAGTGGATATTTTAATAGAATAGAATAGAATGGGGGAAAAAGTCAATAAATGTGAAGGACATTGCATACTAGATTGGCTGTGGCGAACCAACAAGATGAAGTTGGTCAGGTAGTACTAGGTGTCTCAGAAAAATGATGCCATCATCAACAGAAAGGGCTAAATCCAGAAGAGGCATTGGGCAAGCTAAGCCCAAGGCATATGTATTAAGGAAGGCTCACTCGTGATCTATGAAGGGCAAATCCATGATGAAATACCTGTTAGCACATGGACCCGAACTGCTTTAGACAGTGACATATGAAACTGACATGAATAAACTGAAGAAAGCCCTCTCAAAATTGTGGAGTGGGCAGAAAGTAGCAGATAAATGATGCTGTGGTCACATAAGATAATGCATTCAGGTGAAAGAGATAAAAACTATAATTTTAGCATGGTGAGTTCTCTCATAAAGCTGTCACATCTGCTATATAAATTTGTAGTTTCAATATTCAAGGGGTTAATTATACCAGATCATTGTTGCCACCTAAGCAAAGGACATGGAGATCATTGCAGACTGCTTCCTAGAACCTTAATCAAACATGACATTGGCTACAACCAACCAAATATTTAAAATGACAAGAAAAAGTATAAAGAGCTACTTAATAGAAATATACATATAAAACTATAATAGCTGTAGAAGATTTAGGTTACTTTGCTTCTAGAATAACACATTAGAATTCTGGTAAGATTTTTTTAAATAAGATTAATCCCTTTGATGGAATAACAATGAATATGTCACAGTCCTAATCACTAAAAAAGTTGTTTTTTGGTAAGCAGAGAAAAAAATTGGACAATAAAGTTACAGGAAGCCATTCCAAGAAATCTCTCAGAGGTATTCAGAGATCAGACTGATAATGCAAAAGATGGAACAGTGATGTTACCCTGGGGAATTAGGAGAAAATAACCAAAACATTAAATATTTGAGTTGAAACTCAAAGAATGAATTGGAATTTTCTGGGTAAAACTTCAAATTAAGTTTTCTAAACAGAGAATAGCATCCGCAAAGCCATAATGTCATGGAAAACTTCGACAGGTTTATTGAACAGTGAATTTATTATTATTCAAGCGTGGGAGTGTGGACAGGAGAAGAATTGCTGAACAGAGGCCATGAAAAGAGGCCAAGGTTGAGAAGGTAAAGTGAACCATTCAGGATAAGCAAGGTTATGATGCACTAACAAAAACTCTTAAATCTCAGTAACTTGAAACATGAGGTGATTTCTTACTCATACTATCTGGCCATCCCAGTCAGTTCAGAGCTCTGATCCTCATCTTGCTCTCTCAAAAGCCTAAGTTAACAAACTCTCCATTGTCTGAATGCTACAAACCCTATGATAGGGAGAGAGAAACGGGGCACGTGGTGCTGTCCATATTTAAAGACACTTTCCAAGAGTGTCTTTTAACTTTCACATTTCACTAGCAAAAGCAAGCTACATGGGCACACTTAACTTCAAAGGGATAGGGTAGTGCAATCCTAGCGTGGCCCCTAAAGGAAAGTTGAAAATAGTATAGACTGTAACATCAGTGTTGCTGAAAAACTTGCCTAATCTTAGGAGTGAACTGGAGTAATAATCTACTAGTAATATCTACATAGAACCAGTAGATCTATGCATGGGAGAAATGAAACAATTGGACTTGTTATGTCAGGAATCATTCAGCCCACAGAGTAGACATCAACTAATTAGTGAGTCTCAATGTTAGAATAAGAAACACCTGGAGCATTTGTTAAAAAACAGAATACTGGGCTCCACACCCAGAGATTCTTTTCCAATATGTCAGGAGTGACTTGAGATTTTCTATTTCTAACAAGTATGAGGCCAATGCTGCTTGCTTTGGGGACCACACTTTGATTACCACAATCCTGGAAGAATCAGATGCCAGAATTATTGCAAAGGTTTGATGGGAAGATGAGGAGGAGGACTACAGCAGCCGCAAAGTGAAAAGAGAAGCAGTGCCAGACCCAAGAGCCATTATGTAGGTTAAATTGACAGGATCTTATGACATCAGACAGTAGGGGTGAGGCTGAGAGGTTTGCAAATGACAACCACATGTGTACATGGGGGTAGCGTGTTAGTCAGTTTTTTCTTGCTGTGACCAAAAGATTTATTTTGGCTCCATGGTTTCAGAGGATTCAGCTCACGGTTGGCCAGCTCCATTCCTGTGGGCTGAGGTGAGGCAGAACATGGTGGCAGAAATGCATGGTGGAGGAAAGCTGCTCAGCCCAAGGCAGTCAAGAAGGAGAGAGAGAAAAGGGGTGGAGGGGGAAGAAGCTGGGAAAAAGATAAACCCTTCCAGGGCATACCCACAGTGACGGGCTTCCTGCAACTAGATCCCACCTCCCAGGAGTCCACTCAGCTATTAATGGATTAAGACACTGATGGGGTCAGAGCTTTCATGGTCCTATCATTGCCTAAAACCCCATCTGTGCACACATGAGACTGTGTGGAACATTCCAGATTGAAACTGTAACAGTAGATAATCGCCCCATTATTAATCAAGATGAAGACTACAGAGGATGGAGAAAGTGGAGGGATGGGAAGTGCCTAGGAAATGTGAAAAGGAAGAAGAGAGTCCAATATATGACACTGTAGCTATCAGGTACCTAAAAGGATCAAGATTTGATAGGAAATGAGTGCTGGGTCTCAGAGAAGTAATAACTCCAGAAGATACAGTTCACAAACCATCGGGGTCTAATGAAGTTGAAACCATTGCATAAAGTGAGAACATCCCAAATAGGGTTTTGCTTGAGAAAGGCAGAATCCTGAAAGGTCCCAATAATTAGAAAACATGTGGAAAAGCCAGAAAAGGACAACAAAAAGGAAAAGTCTGAAAAGTAGAAGAACAAGCTGAGAGCTAAGTTTCAGGAAATGAGAGGAGAGAGATTGCTTAAATCAGGGAGTAGTTGATGGTGTCAAATAATTTAGAGAGATCAAACATAATAGGGACTTAAAATACTCCTTCAATAATTGTGCTCTTTATTACTCTCTTCAGCCAGGCCCTAATCAGCTGTGGGGCAGGTTGTGTTACCCTGCCATCAGCTGTCACAAATCTTTGTCCTTATTCTTGAATTAACTAGGGAAACCTCTGTCACCCCCAGGGTTATCCTTTGAAAGCTGAAGCCATCCTTAAGAATTTGCTTCCTGTGTATTCATAAGAACTTGAAAAAGGTGCAAAGAAGAGAAGGTGCAAAATAAGATTACTATAAACCTTGACTTGACAACACCTCCGAGACTGCTTGAAACTGGAACCAGAAACATGCCACCGCTGGGGCATGGCATGTGGTGTGACTGTGGTGCCTTTCTCTTGCCCAAGATTATGAAATTATTCCCAGTCACTTATGACACAGCTGTAATCCTACTTCTATTCTCAGGATCTACTGGAATCCTACACCCTGAACTTAATCTCTCTGTCTTTTCTTCTGGCTTGACTTGGATCTCTATATACCTGAGTCTGTATTCCCAGGCAGATCTTCACTGGGACAGCCAGCTGGCTTAAGCAGTCATCATGACTGTTCAGTTCTGACTCAGAAAACTGCTGAAGTGTTTTCAGGTGATCTGTGTACATTCGACTCAGATACCTTTCAGTAGATGATCCAGTCTGGCCCTCACCCTGCCTTTTCCTTATTCTGACTAAACTTGCCCACTGTCCTTTCCAAGCAATCAAGGCTACCATACACGGGAACTACAACCAGGTCACACACTTTCATTGATGAAAAAGGACAAAACAGACCTAAACAGATAAAGCTAAGTTTCAATCACCATGAATAAGAGAATGTTATGGAAAGTTGTGGATGTCTTGCCATGTGTCTGTTGAAAGCTTATATATGAAAAACTTCTGTTTCACTTCATTTTAATTGAAAAAAAATTTTTTTTCTCCTGGACTTTTATCAAAATATTGTCAGTTTGAATTACACTCATGGTTTCTAGTTTAAAAGGGAAATAAAAAATGATAAGTGAGAAAGTATAGACTATTGTGAGATTATCATAGATCTTTATCTTTTTCAATCAAAATGACACAAATGTAAGAGAAATAACTCCCAAAGAACTCACTGAATAATAATTTTTAAAAAAAAAAGGCAAAGAAAGAACAGAAGAACTTAGACTGGAGCCTTGATACAGTAGTCTCAGGGATCCTCCACAGGACGCTTTATTTTCCTATATCCACTCAGGTGAGAAATTGAGGTCTAATTGTTTGGTGGTGTTTGTCAACCACATTTTCATTTATAAATGTTCTATAATCATTTTATGAACGAATATGGAGAACTAAATTCTGAACTCATCTCTGTTAAATCCTTGTATCACATATTAGAGACTGAATGTGAGCAACACCTGCTCCATAAATAACTCACTGATTCATCAGAACAGGAAAAGTTCAGCAAAATAGTTGACTGCTTTCTGATACAGATGGCATCTGTCATTTAAATAATTTAAGTTATTTAAATTGGGTAGTGAAAATATCTGACAAATCTTTTTCAGACAAATACAGCAAAGAAATCTGGAATAACATCTCAGACATCAGAAGTTGTTTTTAGGCCTTCAAGATTTCCTTTTATTGAGGCGGTAAACTATTGTGTCTGTCCCCCTCTTATTTCTCTTTCTCTCTTATGAATTCCATCTGCTTATAAGTGTCATTGCTGGAGCTTGCAAGGAAACACTTTTGATTAGCACTAAAAAGGTCTAATGTTTGAGACCTTGAATGCAAAACTTCTGATAAAAATAAACTTCAAGGTCTCAGAATACTCTTATCAGATCAACCGTATGGTCCCAGAGTAGGTTGCTTAAATCTTCTTGGCTAAGCTTGAGAGTGCAAAGCTTAATACCCACAGGCTTGCAATCTTTTTGAATGTGATTATAATTCAGCACCAGCTTTGCATCCTGGATAAAGGTTCCCCTTGAACACAAAGTATGTTACATGCTTGTGTGCTAGTGATCAAAATACTCGGAGGATTATGGCACTTGCTGTTCTTAAACCTCCAAAATGGTGTTAAAATGCTACATCCAATCAGCTAAGCTGTAAATTAAATTTTTGTAGATTGAAGACATAGTTTTATTTCATATGCCAGAAACTCATTTCAACCCTAGCATTTCTGTTAGCACATTGCATCTAGCAGCATAACTCAAGAGGTTTAATGAAAGTTTAAAAACAATCTGTTGCAGATTTTGTGCCTAATTTATTTTTAATTGCAAATTGTACAACACATTATTGCCTGTGAAAATAGAAACTTAATTTCCTTCCTGTCTTTTTTTCTTTTTTCTTTCATTCTTTCTTTCCTACTTTTATATATATATATATATATATATATATATATATATATATATATATATATATATATATAACTCTAATACAAGCTCAAAGAGGAAACGGACTTTTAACATGCTGTTTTCTGGATTTTATTTCTTTATTCTTAGATCCTTCATGTGCAGTCTTTGGAAAATACAGCTCATGCCACTTAGCATTATCCTTCAAACATATTTTCATGCTTTAAGAATGTGCTATTTGGAATTCTATACGGAGGTTGCATTTATACAATTATTGCGAGTGTATAGCATGCATAGTGGTTACAGCCTTGCTCCCTTCCATGTGAAGGTTCTCCCTGCTGTATCTGACAGTTGACTCCTGCTAACTCTGTTCATATTCATACTTAGAGCCGTATTAGATTGTGAAGCTTCACTCACTGGTGATGGAGGAAAAGCACACATGAGATAACTTTAATTATAAGGACAGCTGGAGCATTTGTAAAAATTAGATATTCCATTCCATATTTTCATCATAGTAGAAAATAGTATTTTATTAGCATGAAGTTGCTTTTTAATGTGACCTTTAATTTTTCTAATTGGACTTTTCTGGAATGCGTTCAATGAAAAATCAAACAAAAGCGTTCAGTCTGGTCTTTCGGAAAGTTTTGTCACACTCTGCTGCATCTGGTAGTTTGACTTTGGATGGGAATCTGAAATGAAGCTTAATGTGAGTCCTATCAAGTGATTCTAGGAAAATGTCAAAATACAAGAGATGGAAACAAAGGTCTTTTGTGCTAGATTTGCATTCCCCTCTGAAATCCTTGGCACTTTACATCAGAAACTGAGTTGTATTATTTATTTTCAATTTCCTTACTTTCTATTCCTTGCCTGTCCTTAGAGAATGGCCATCAGCCCACTCCCTGAGCCTTTCCCTTCCTTGCTGGGCATTGTGTCAGCCAAGTGAGCTGCCTTCATAGCTGGTGACAAGTGCAGAGCTGCCTCCTGCCAGAGAAGGGTGTGAATAAATGTTGTGACCAGGTCTCCTTTCAAACTAGGCAGTTCTGTCTGCCTCCACAAGGCCCTTCTTGCAGTGATGGGGAGATCCATGTGATATCTTTTCCCAGGTTTCCTGGTTTGAGCAAATGAATTAGACAACATTAGCCTCTGCAAAAAACACTGGTAGTGAGTGCATGCTGTGTTAATAAGCTTTTGTCACTGTGACCAAGATATTTGACAAGAACACCTTAGAAGAAAAGTTTATTTGGGCTTACGGTTTCAAAGGTTCATAATATATATTTATGAACCAAGGATTATATTTATATAATCCACAATGACCTGCTTCCTCCAGTCATACCCCACCAGCCTATAGTAACCACCCAGTAATCCATTTAAATTATTAATCCATCAGATAGATTGATCTACCAGTTAGGTCACAGCTTTTATAATCTAATCATTTCACCTCTAAACATTACTACATTGCCTAGCATCAGCTTTTTGGGGGACATCTCATATTCAAACCATAACAAGTGCCTTCCACAACTTCCTATAGGGCATTATTGTTTGAGTTAAGGTAAGAACTGGGACCCTGGAGCATTATTTTTTATCACTTGAAATCAAGCAGGCAAAGGGTTAGGAAAATGATTTGAAAATGATTGTAAATACAAACCAAGTTTTTTCAAGGTGATGGTTTTGACTGATACATAGAAAACACCTGATGAGTTTAAAAGTTACTATTTTAACAATTTCTCTGGGACATTGATATGTTTTTATTGTAAAATATTAGAAAAGATAAGCATGTCATCTAATAATTTTTCTCTTCCCATGGTGCACACATACTTAAACTAAAATAAGTATTGTTTAAATTATTATTTCTTAAGATATTTGCCATTTTGCAACTTTGACACATTGGTTCTGATCATAGCAAAACAATGATAAATATTATCTTCGTGGAGTAAATAAATACAGAAATTCCAAATAGACAAATTACATCTCTGGGTGATACAAGAAAAAGTACTGATTATCTATTGTATTTGTGTAGCAGAATAGAAATACGTTTTTATAAAAAGAGATTCAATGAAACCAGATACCTCTTAGCAACCTGATGAGAGAATGGGACAGCCCTACAAAAAAAGTTTGAATGTATGCTCTTGACCAAGTGAATGAAGAATATACAAATGAATAGCTTTCAATGAGGGAGTATTGGAGATCTAGTAAGGTATGAGCAGACTGGGAACTATTAGGTACTCATCAATAAATCATCATTGCAAGACTCAATTACAGTTAATAGCACATGAGCTTATACCGGTTTTGTAAATTCATGTTAGAGATACAAGTACAGATTACCAGAAAGAAGATACTTTCCTTGCTTTCTTTCCTTTTTGTCATAATTTCCAGAGATCGAAGAGCCATGGATAAAAGTAGTCATTAATTTGGGTAGACCCTTTAGAGCGAAGTTTTGCTAAGTGTGAAGACAACTTGAAGTTCATCTGCCTCTGCCTTTTTCATTGAGTTTTATGCTCGCTAATTCTCAGTTCTTTGCTTATGAAACTGACACTCATTTCTTTTCTCTGTGGTTAGGCATAAACTCAGTGTAACTTTGAAATATTTTCAATGCATGTAGTTATGCATAAACTCAGTGTAACTTTGAAATATTTTCAATGTATGTGCACACACACACACACACATACCCATACATTGACCTTTGCTGGGATGGAGGTTCCATGAGTACATTTATAAGCTTTGAAGTTTCAGCAATCTGCTGAGGAGGAATATAACTTCCTCTTAATCAGAATCTTCAGAATATGATACACGGTCAGATGATTGGCACAAGTACAATTATCCTTTGCTCTATGATTTTACAATTTTACCTCATTTCTGCAAATGTGCTACATTTAAAAAAAAAAAAAACTTAAAACATTTTCCCTTAGTTTGCATGGGTAAATCTGGGATACGTGCATCCCAAGCCAGAACATTCCAAATTTGTTCAGTTTGAAAAAAAATAGCAATTGAAAATAAAATAAGCTTTTATATATAAAAATTTGAACACAATACATAAAATTTGCATGTAAAAATAACAATGAAGATTTATCATATTTCTTTCTTTTCCTGACCAATTTTAAACTATTTTAGATCTCATGGATTTCTTATACACAAACTGAATTTTAAAAATGAAATTACAATCTAGACCAGAAAAACACCATAAAAGCCAAAGAACAATCTTTTAAACACAAAAGAATTATAAAAATATTTCTCTTTTCCTCTCTTACTGCAATGATGTAAGCAAAGCAGAACATTTTGGTTTCATCTGAAGATGACGTAGGATTCAAATTTACTCTCTGACTAGGAGCTGTCTTGTTCAGTAAATTGGTATCTTTGCCTGGAGTTCTATGCCAAAATATCATAGTTATAATGTACTTATTTAGTGTAGGACTTCTAGATTTTGGGGGATTTTTGTTTGGTTTGTGATCACAAAAGTAGCTATGCTGAAAAAGGGAGCTATCCAAGAGTGCAATGATTTTGTAAAAGACAAAAATAGTCATTAAGGTTGAGGTAAGCCCATATTTTGAATCCCATACAATCTAATCTATCTGCCAAAGCAATTTTGAAGCAATTAGAGATTTCCAGTATCTTCTACCACATATGGAACCTTCTACAGTGGGACATTACAGCCACAGAATACCTTGACACTAGTCTAACATCCTAATTTTAGAGATGAAGAAACTGACAGGGAAGTTAAATGACTTGGTCAAGGTCACAAACCTAAATGGGGCAAAGCCATATCTCCTGACTTCCAATCCAGTCATCTTCCCATTCATTTCCTCGCCTGCTATAACTGAATTTATTCCCATGAATGATTTATCCTCATAGCATGATGATAATCATGTCATCATCCTAATCACTGAGTTTGAACAATTGTTCAAGTTAAGGTACAATAGACCTGAAGTAGATTTGGGAAGGGACACAGATGTGAACCTTAAATCCTTAAAGGTGAAATGTTTTTGAGCACTTGAACTGTATTCTAGTTAAATCATTAGTATTTTAGACAAAGAACAAAAATGACAATTTGAAAACAACCATTGATACACAATTATAATAAGCCTTCCCATTGAGCAACAAATTCAAATTGTCCTATTATAAAAAATGGAACTCTAGGCATATGTCATGTCTACTGTGGAGGATTGGGTCATATGTGATCACCCATTCATGATCTATTCTGCATTCTGAAAACTGTTGAGAAATATGCACAAGAATCAGCTAGGGGTGAAAAAGATTTGAATTGCAACATTGAATATGAAAATGTGGTTGGGACTTGGACATCTTATTATATCCTCCTCCAAATCTAGACCTTCAGATTTGTGAATGGGAATAGTCACAATTACAGAGTAGAACTTTGGCTAGATTAAAAAGATTGTAGCCTTCTCAAGAGCTAGGAATTCTCACCCTGATTAGTTGAAGTAGTGAAATGTTTTATAATCTATAGACAGATATGATCCAAGAGAATACATGACTGGGATATGTGAGTACCTAAGAGATGAGAGAGTAAGAGAAAAGTAAAAGCTTCTTCCCAAATATTCTCAAGAGGCTGGACCTCCATTTTATGACTAGAAGCCAGAAGTTAGAAAGAGTGTGAAAAATATTCTTCATGTATCTGTTTCCCTGGATTATTGACTGTTTCTGAGTAGGGAGCATTCAACAATGCAACAAATATGCACTGATTTTCTAACATGGGTCTAATACTCTGTCTGATGCTGGGTATATAGAGATGAAAGATTCAGATCTATTCCATGAGCTCATTGTGAAACAAGTTTACTAATAACCAATTCCAAGGAAATATTCTCAGTATGTGGAGAATAACATGTGTTAAAAGCTAGAAGGAGCATAACAAGCATGTGGTTAGCAGAGACTCTGTGTTTATCCTATAGAAAGTACTAATTTTGGAGTCATTGTACTCGTGTTCAAATTCTGGTACCAACATATACTACAGTCTTCAGCAAGGTACCTAGCTTCTTTTACTATATTTTAGTATCCTCATTTATAGAGTAGTGAAAATCATTATGTCTATTGCATGGATTGTTTAGAAAATAAATGTATAGAATGTGGTTAAGTGTTCAATGAATAGTAGCCATTATTATTAGCTCTAAATAAGTGAAAATATAATATAGTCTTTCCTACATGTATGCAAGAGATAAATAATTGTCACCAAAAGAATTTGGGTGGTGGTTTATGCTTCCAGGAGAGGTCAGTCTTTGAATGAAGATTCTGGCTAGACCATGAGAGAGGATTTAAGTTGCCCACAAGAAGATGTAAACAGCATTAAAGTGGAAAGAATACCCAGGGGACTAAGGCAAGACAAGAAAAGCTGTGAAAGATTTAGGGTAGCCAATAATAGAATTTTAGTAGTGAGCAGAAAAGGGTGACATGGCAGTATGTAGACCATATAAATACATATCGGGACTCATATTTCTCTCGCAAGTTATATGTCCTGTCTTTTTGGAGTAACTATCTTCCATCAAAATACATGACATAAAATAGCTACATAACACCTGAGTAGCTCTGTTATTTTAACCCACTGAGAGTAGACCTGAATATCTTCAGTATCTGTTTTCTCCTCCTTTACTTACCCTTTGCTAAAACATGTGAGAACATCTTTTATTTACCTGTAAAATTTTAGTAGGCAGCACAGATGAATTTCAATTAAACACCTTTGAAAAATGTAATCTCACATCTTTCCTTCCATGTATAAAATTAACAAAACAATAAGCTCCATTCTGTAAGAAAATGTCATATCTACAGACATATAATTTGGATTGCTTAGGGGAAACAGAAAAGGCTTCATTCTGCAAAGATTCATTACAAAACTTGCTGGAGCAAAATATCAAGATTAGCGTATGAAGGAGCCAGCAATTAGTACAGTGGGCATTTTAGGAAATCTGACGGTCTTCGGGTGGCCAATAACAACTTTGGTTGCTGCTGATAACTAACATGAGAGCTATCCAAATACGGTCTCCTAATTATTGACTATTTATCCTCAGCTCAACCCTACACAGAAACAAACCAAACAATGACAATAAGTTGATTGATTTGCTTTTTAGATTTTTTAAGCCTGTTAAATATAGGTACTTGCTGTAACTGCATATTTACTATTTCAATTTTGCAGCTTTTACAGTGACAAAAATTCAGCCCCCTGTCATGAGTTTGATATGTTAAACTGTCCTAAACATTGGCAATACTGTGATAGATGAACATCACCAACAAACACTTCATACTTTGTCACACAAGGCTAATTTAGAGTGCTGTAAATTATAGTTTGTAGAATAGAACCAATGTGGTTAAAGTCAGATGTGGGAAACTGCCTAGTGACAATCTCGCTCGGTGATGTGACACTGTTTTATTAGTGGCTCATAAGATCTACAGCAGCTTTGCCTTGCTTTTGCATCTGCATTTATCATTTAAGTAGGTGAGCTGGCCTAAAAGCAGTGCTGTGAGCAAGATCTTGTTTTTTGCATAGTATTTTTTCTGAAAAAAAATTAGAATGAGCATTACAAATAGGACTTGTCAGAAGAAAACCGAGAGACGTTTTGCTAAATCAAAGATCCATTTCTTTGCAAACAATATTCATATTCTGTAGTTAATGACTTGCCCATGATCTGATAAGTACCCTTCAACTATACAACTGATTTTCAATGAAAGCCATTGACAGAGATCTCTCTCCATACCTAAGCACTGTGTCCGTTATGAAGCCTGTAATGTGGTCTACACAACTTTACTATCTAAAAATATTAGGAAACAGACTCATTAAGTAACTTTCAAATAAATTATACTTTGATATTCAATTTGTTCTATCTTTTCAAGCAGAATTAGTTTTGAGAAGTATTTTAGTTCATTTATTATTGGAAAAGACCTTACTAGCTTATTCAAGCAAGAAAATTACCCCAAAAGCTTGCAAGATTTATAATGCTTAGGGAAAAAAAAAAAAGCAATTCAAAACCTAATGAGACATTTTAGGCCTCATTTACATCTCTAACCTGACCCATTTTCTATAAAACGTTTTTTGTTGGTAATTTACATACTAAAAGCTAGTTATTTATCCATCCCTAACCAAAAAGTTGATGAGATTACTAATACAGCAGTGAAGTTAGCATTACCCTAAAAGCTAAATACAACCATTTCTAGAAGGTTGACTATTGAGTCATTTGTTTAGCTATAATCTTTATTACCTACTTGCAATATGCCCAAACTCTGAGAAAATGACAAGAAAACCCAAATACCTTATTGCCACACTCATCTAATTGACAGGAATCCTTCTAAGAATGCTCACTTTGGAAATAAAACATATCATGGTGCTCTGTGTATGTACACAAATGTGTATAATCAAGAAACAAATGATGTGATGAATGTGTTCTGTCAAGTTCAAATGTCAAATGTCATATATTTTTAGTATCTTAAAACTTTGCATATACTTGGAGCTGATGATTGTATTGGTGTAGGCATAATTTTTTAAAATATGTTTTTGATTGTAGATGTACACAATTCCTTTATTTTATTTATTTATTTTTATATGGTGCTGAGGACCAAACCCAGTGCCTCACACATGCTAGGCAAGTGCTTTACCACTGAGCTACAGCCCCAGCCCCTGTAGGTGTAATTTTTAAAAATGTTAACTCCCAACATTTTGAGAACAAAAAGACTGCGATGAGGAGCTGAAATGCATAGTTGCAGAGCAATGTATTTCTGGTTTCAGAAATGTTTGTATTTATTTCATGATAGAATGATAATGTCCAAAGTTTGTGGGGAGAGGGAGAGGAAAAAGGTTGGCTGACAGGTACAGTTACAGATAATAGGAATAAACTCTAGTGTTCCATTGCACAGTAGGGTGATTGTGGTTAATAATATATTGTATGTTTCAAAATAGCTGGAAAAGTGGATTTTTAATGTTTTTATCACAAGAGAATGAAAACTATTTGAGATGCTCTACATGCTAATTACTCAAACTTGATTACTACACATTGTACATATGTATCAAAACACTTTACCTTATAAATATTTACAATTGTTGCATGTCAATTAAAATACATAATCCATAAATATGTATTTATGTTATAAATGTATTTGTTTCTAACACTAACACATTTATTTTTTGTGAAAATATATTTCTAATTTTTTGTATCTATACTTTATTTTTTATTATCTAATATATATCACCACCATCTCTTGATAATTGTTACTTTGATGACTTACTCTGAATACATAATAATTGAATATATAGTAACTTGACTAATATTCTTCATAACGTAAGCATCTGTGAGATATTAACTATCGGCACAACCATAATTTCCTTTAGCATCCTTTGGGCACACATTAAAAGTTGGACTACAGCATCTTCAAGACCATCCTGGGGTGTAATTTCCCTTCCTTCAAGCATGAGCCCCCTCCCTCATGTCATACATTAAAACTAACTGGACCCCGTGGCTAAAATGAATACAACGCAGCTGGGTGGCTTCTTGATCATGGATTCTTAACACCTGTAGCTGAGTCTCCTTAAATTCTGGTCCACTGAGACAGGGTTCAACCCAATTTGGGTCTGTTCACCAACCTTTCTGTCTAGATTAGCCTGGCATTTCATTCTGATCAGGGCCAGTGTGGTGCCATCAAGATCCTCAACCTGAGCTAGGCTTGACAGTAGCCCTGGAAAGCCTGGAATCTGAGGCTGGATCTTCTGAGATAGGCCCATTCCCTCAATAGACAATGTGGCTCTGTTCTTTTCATTTAATTTTAGTTTACTCAATAATGTTTCAGGTAGTATTTATTTTTAGAATCTCTTTTTGCCATTGTATTTTTCCTGTTAGGAGAGGGTTTATAAGAGGATACAAAATAGATCATAAGTAGAGAAAACACTTCTTGGTAAATGTAATTACTAAAAACTCATCTGCAAAGTAAATTGTGTTGTCCAAAACCTATTATCTTATGACATATAAAGAATTGTGTTGTTTCCTCCTTTGCAGTTGTCAATCACTATTGGTGCTGGAGCTGTGGTCTTTATGCTATGATCACAGTGAAGGCCACCATGAAAACTAGTTATGAGGCAAAGCATGCAGAGGATTTTATTCCTTAATTTTTTTAGTAGGTTTATGTTAGTTCCACACACAGCATACCAGTCTCCTAAAGAACATGCTGAGGGCTGGGATTGTGGCTCAGTGGTAGAGTGCTTGCCTCACATGTGTGAGGCACTGGGTTCGATCCTCAGCACCACATAAAAATAAAATAAAATAAAGATATTATGTCCATCTACAACTAAAAAAAAATTATAAAAAAAAAAAAGAACATGCTGAAATCGTCCACTCTCTGTTCTGTGTAGTCAATTAGTATATCCTGGAGCATGGCTTTAATGATGGAATTTATTGACAATATTCAATGCATACTATGTTTTATATGAAAACATTTACTGTGTGTGTGGGGGGGTTCAATCCATAGGCTAGCTCTATTGGTGAACTACATCCCCAGCTCTCTTTTTTGTGAGGCAAGGTCTCACTAAGTTGCCCAGGCTGACCTCCAACTTATGATCCTCCTGCTTCCGCTTTGGGCGAAGGTTCTCAAGCGCATGCCAGCAAATTTGATATGCCATCTCATGTTTTCTTTTTTTTAATTATTATAAGTGGACATATGACACAGAAAAGCATTTCTCCTTTTTTCTGGGTATTATTTTGTTTAACATCTGAAGAAAGCATCATGTCAACACTATATTCTCATGCCAAAGACAATTCGTGATGGACTTAAACCTCTATGTCTCTCTTATAATTTCCAAGAAATTATTTTACTTTAGATTCCATGTCTTTGCATACCTTTTTAATCATTTGTTCTAGAAATATTGAGTAAATATTTACTATGGGGTAGTAATGAATAAAACCACCATGATCCCCGTCTTTGTGGAGTTTAGAGTAAAAAACCAAAACAACAAAATGACCACAATATAATGATATTGAGTTAGGTATGCAGGAAAGGAAGAGAGTGCTGTCATATCCCATAATGGAGATAGAGTAGGTATTTAGGTAGCGTGATGTAAAAGATTCATTGACATGGTGGCATTCAAATCAAAACTAAAAGATGAAACCAGCCATGTAAAAATTAATGGGAAGGACATTCCTGGCAAAAGACGTCAATGTAAAGATCCAAATGTGATAAAGAATACAGTGCACTCTAGAAAGTGGAAGAGGACCACTCTGGTTGGAATATGATGGTATATGTTAGCATAGTATGCAAAAGATGAGGTGGGAGGGGTAGACAGGAGATATGGGACCATGACTGTGGTACCGGACACTGACCACCATTAGTGCTCTCCTTTATTTAATTTCCACACTCCTACCCACTGCCCCTATCCATCATGGATGTACCTGACTCTAAACAATTTTATGGCCTGTAGGAAAAAAATAAAGAACATGTGTTTCTGAAGGTATCTCCCAGGAGTTAGAGAAAGGAAGAGAATGCTCTAAAATCACTAAAGTTATTTGGGAAACTCACAATCAATCAAATAAGTCCTTTTTATCTTCCACGTGGCAGATGAAAGAGAGGTCATACATTACGTGGACTATTGTACTAATGCAGTACCCATAAAATGGAAAGAAATACAAGGAATGAGGTGGGAACTTCTTGCAGTAGTTGTGTTGTCTCCCTCACTGTTGTAGAAGAATTAACATAACCTATCATTTGAAAAAGGAAAATCCTTTACATGCTGCTGAATTTTCTTCCCATTTCTACCATAATCCATAATGTGTTATAATAAAGTGAACAGGCTAGATATACCCAAACACATTATCACAGACTTGAGCACTATAACGCGAATATCCTAACAAAATTAAATCCTATGCCAGAATGAGAACAGGATGAGAACCAGAGTCTTGATGGATCTGCTACTTAACTATAGCCAACCATATGTTTTAAGTGTTTTATCTACATCTTTGGTGAATATTGTATACCTACAAATGTACAGTTATATCAAATTTAGCTACATGTTCCTCTTTTCCAGAAAAAAAAAAAACCTTAAAGCTATGTAATTATGAATGGGCAAACACAAGGATCATCAATAACAATTCAACTTATACATGCCCATCATTCTTTTGCATCACACTGATTTGTTGGTCCCTGTATAAGGAATACTGTTCTCTTTCCAGGTGAAGAGTTGTTGTCTAAGAAGAGCCCATTCTTCACCTTGGCAGGACTAGGTGGCCACCATTCTTCACCTTGGCGGGACCAAGTGTCCTGGGCACAACATACTGAGATTGTTGGTAGCTGGAGCTCAGGTGTGTCACCAGGGGAGGTCCAACATTGGTGAGTGTCCATGTGAGGCCAGGAACTTGGAAAGCCAAATCTTCTACATGAACTTGTTTTCAGATTATCTGGTTGGTCCTGTTATTCTTTCAGTGAAAAAAATCTAGGAAACTGTCAAATACCTTCTCTCTTCATACTTGTTCTGCACCCTAGCATGTCTACAAATTGATGCTATCTAGCTTCCTGTTTTGAGCATGCAGGTGAGCAATGCCACAAATGCAAACTCTCTCAAGAAGATAGAGAAAGAAAGAAAGAAAAATGACTCTTTTAAAATCTTTATTCTTATCATATTTCTTTTAATATCAGTTAAAACTAGCAATTACCAAGTGTCCAATTGCCAACAGCCTTTGAAATCCAGTAATTATGAGAATTTTATAAAGAGGGAGAAAATGTAAAATAGATTTTGTTCATAGAGCAAGAAAGATAAATGTTACCAAGAAAAAAAATCTATAACAAGTGTGTAGTGAACTATGTGAATGAAAATCTGTTGTATGCTAGTAAGATCGGTAAATGGAAATCAAGGATATTTCCTGTGTTAATGAGAAGGTGCTATTAAACTACATAAAAGCAAGTTTATCTCAGAAGATATATGTGAATTTAATTTTTAGTGTTAGACTATTATTGGATATAATCATTACAAATATATTGTAAAGTAGGTTTTATAAAGCTTCAATTTTCCTTTTTTATTGTGGTAATTTAGTTTTTTGGTTTGGAATTTCTAGGCTTTTTGAAAATATAATTATAATTTTATTGACCACTTTATAAACAATAATTATAAAAAGCAGAAAAGCATAAAAATTTATGATTTGTTGCACCATATACCCTCTGAGTGCTCAACTATTTTAAGGTCTCTGACTATATTTAGAGAGAACTAATTTCAGCATATGATACAGGCAAAGACTGAAAGTAGAAATCCCATAGAATGTCTAAATGTCACAGGTGTTATTGGAATGGAAATGCACTTTCCTATACATTTCCTAGGTATTATATATAGCTAGAATTTTACACCATATTGTTGCATTTTATTTTCTGACTTTGTCACCTGTCACCTTTTTCCAAATTACTAGAAACTAAAAATATCCTCATGAAATTAAGAAAATGAATGCTTTGGCAAATAAAGAGAAGGCAGTTTTTCTGCTATCATTAAGGTATATGCTATATATCAGTTTTCAATATTGCTGGTGATTTGAGCTAAATTAACCACACACTGTGAGACAACTTCTTGAGATGAGGCTCCTGTCTGTTAGATTGGGATAGACATGACTTTGGAGATGAGAAATTTGGGCAATCTAATTATTTCAAGAAATAAGGGGGAGATAAATGATAAATAAAAATATTATAGAAAAGTTATATTTCAACAAAACTAAAGTTGCAAGTTAGAAAAACCATATAATTAATGAGAGGATTCATTTTATTTGGTAGTTTGATCAAAAAGTCAAAGTCTTCACATTGTTTTATTTAAAGACATTCATCAGGTTTTGCAAAAATGACAGAAAATTGTGAATTGTGCTGCTATAAACATTGAGGTGACTGCTTTATTGTAATGTGCTTTTTTAAAATCTTTGGGGTATAGGCCGAGGAGTGGGATAGCTGGATCGAATGGTGGTTCCATTCCAGGTTTTTTAAGAAATCTCCAAACTGCTTTCCAGATTGGTTGCACCAATTTGCAGTCCCACCAGCAATGTTTGAGTGTACCTTTTTCACCACATCCTCGCCAGCACTTATTGTTGCTGGTATTTTGGATAGCTGCCATTCTGACTGGTGTGAGATGGTATCTGAGCGTAGTTTTGATTTGCATTTCTC